>DWCF01000524.1:0-44556 GCA_018230265.1 Delias oraia | reverse complement strand
ATAATTACAGCGATCGCTCTTTGGTTTAAATTCAAACAGATGTTAAGTTTCAAGGGGTATCTGATTCGATGGTTCATCAAGATGTGTTGTGGAGTCAATATGTTTGACTGATTTAGATCAAGCGGTCTGCCAACCATGTATGAGTTGTAATTACATGCAAAAGCATATGCTGACGCACTCATTGGCTCGTCCGAAGAGATACCACGGGCTCACTGAATACTAAGCGTGAAAAGGTACTTATACTGTATTTGGCAGAAGAGGCCCTTAAATGAGCCGCTTAAGCGGCATAAAAAGCCGACAACGCAACCAATGCGTTGAGGCGCGGTTGTTCATGGGTGGCAGTGTTGTCTTACCATATATTCCATAGCGGACAGCGGATCAGGTGGGGTCTCCTATATGGTAAGAGAACACCGCCGCCCATGAACAACAGAGCCACAGTCCGCGTATTAGTTGTGTTACCGGCTAATAGTAGTGGTGTATGGCTTACATCAAAGTAAATTATTTAAAAACAAACAATTCTTCTAATCGTAAAATTTTTATATTGAAATACGCATATAATTGAATTGTAATAGCTTTTAAAGGTGGTCCTAGACCATTAAATGGCAATCAAAATATTCAATAGTGAAGTCAGTTGACAGCCGAGCACAGTTTAAAGTGCTTTTGCTAGTTTTATAAAAATCATCCTGAATCATCAAGCTATCAATAATAGGTATCAGAGAGCATTGTAAACCAACAATAAATGTGTTTTATAGGAAGATAATCTAGTATTGCTTGTCGAAAGCGGCGGAGGCAGTAAATTCACTTCGCAAACATAGCCAACCTGATTTTAGCGATTGCGGTGAAATGCCACTTACGCCTACTCGAAGATAGCTGAAGTTGTACTTTTTATATGATTTACTGGTTTGCAAGTACTTATTTATTTAAGTCAATCTTGACGATTATTTAATTTTTATAATTAAGTAAAATACCTTATCTACATATATATAAACTTTTAAAAATGAGTTTAATTGTAAATTTACAGTTTGTTATTATGCCACACTACTTATTTTTTCGAAATACTTGTATTACAATGCAAGAATGCAAGATTGGAACTAGTTTCATATACACTAAGTTTAGAATTCATGAGCTTTACAATACATTGATACATACAGAATGATACATGCCTTTAGTTCAGCTGAATTTTACGATCAAACGGATAAACGGCTTTACCTTTTCTCAATAGATCCTTTGATACAACTCGCACGAACAGAATAAAATTTGTAGCCACGCTCAAAAGTGCGATTGTTCATGCATTGCAATGAAAATAATACATGGATTCGTCTCGAATGCAAGTGTGCAAACTGTATATTCATTGAATGTGTTATCATTAGGAAAAAATAGTATGAAAGTTCAAAAATTACTTTTTATCGTTGGTATTCTCTATCATCACAATATATTAACTAACACTGCTTCCATTGTTAATAATCATATATATAATAATATTATTTTAATTAAAATTGTTATTGTGAT
This sequence comes from Delias oraia, assembly GCA_018230265.1. Classification (NCBI taxonomy): domain Eukaryota; kingdom Metazoa; phylum Arthropoda; class Insecta; order Lepidoptera; family Pieridae; genus Delias; species Delias oraia. Next base: position 43,047 of record DWCF01000524.1, on the reverse strand, counting down.
CTATAAGAATAAGTATTTACGATATAAAATCAATGAAATATTTTGTTTCACAATATTCTTAAATGCACGAAATTTTTAGTATTATATTTATGGTAAATAAATAGTCGCCGCGTTTTGGAGTACTACATTTAATATAAGAGAATATATTATTCCATTAAAATACACTTTCGGGTAGGTTTCGCGCAGAATATGCGACAGCAAAATTAAAAAAAAGTTTCGGGACAAAAGGCGAATAGGACCAATTTAATCTGGTCCAGTCTCAGTGTAGGGGAGGAGAAAATTGAATTTATTATCGGTTTTATTTGAGTGACGTGTTATTTCACACGTTGGCGGAGTGTCGGAATCCAATCAGTCGGACAGTGTTCAGACCCTTGTGGAATCGTATATCGGATGATCCTAGACGTTTTTTAGTTTTGTTTGAATGCAAAAATTTCGTCTTCATTCCACTTCTATTACATTTAGAATGGTTAGAGAGAAATTAGGCACAAGAAAAGATAACATAAAAAATTTATATTTTTATACATAAACCCTCAAACATTGCTTTACGCTAGGAACAAAAAAACTACCTACTCTGTTAGGTTCATAATTGTCTTTATGTACTGATTCTTCCACTTAATATATTGCAAATTATTTTTTCTTTGAAATGAAAACTTTATTTTTGATATATAGAATAGTAAAAATATTTTTATTGAAAATGCTGATTAAAAAGTGTATATTACCCTTTTTTAATTACAACCAGCATTACCGTATCAAAGTGGTGTAGTTTTTTGTATACAATCCCCCATACAAATAAAAACAACTGAAGCACTGACACAGTAAACAGCAAATGGAAATGGTAAAAACAAAACAGTCTGAAAAAGTATTGTTCCGTTTTATTCAGGTTAGAGTGAAAATACTATATACTTCATTTGAGATTCAATTAATTTTTAAAAGTCGATGCGACAGTTCTGCTCAATATTCCTATTTTCAAAGCTTGCCTTCACGATTAAATATTAATAATCTGATTTACAAACAATTCTATAAAAACAATATTAAATTTACATATATAAGTTTTATAATCATGCATTTAGTTAAAAGATTATATTCAATCCTATTAGAATCAAAGTTAAGTAAATAAATTTACTTTAGTTTTATTAGTTTAGCAATTTTATCGTCTGAGTTTGATACTGGATTTACGTAAAATAGGTTTAGGAGTCCTCAAGTAAAATACCAATTTATTCAATTATTTTTAACCAAAACCAAATAAGAGATCAAAAGATAAAAATAAGTGTGTAACGGTACTTGTACTATGTTTCACTGAGTGAGTGAGGATAACGGAGGCCCTTAAAATGCAGCTTAATGCGCGGACTGTAACGCGGTTTTCCATGGGCGGTGGTGTTCCATATACATGAGACACAACTGCTCCGTTAAAAACTATGATCAGCACATTATATTAATATCATTACTATTTTATTGAGTACTTACATACATTAATAATGTTTTTCTAGACGAAGCGGTAGGTAGTATTTAGTATTTCAAAGGCAATTGAATAATTTTTTTAACAGACGTAAAATCTGTAAATATTACCGCCAGTACAAATTTGATAATAGCACAATTAAGATGATAAAATTCAACATAATTTACAACCGTATTCACAGCAGCTATGAAAACGCGAGAGCTGTTCCTACTTGTTTTGTTTGATCTCATTATGGAAGTTATTTATTTTATAATTATTTAGGTTCCTTTTATTTTTTTACCTCGTGCCTTAATATTTCCTGATAACATGAGAAACACGTATTTAAAGCAAATAACTACAGATTAAAAGAGTTCATTTAACAACATTATTCTGGTATAAGTATTTTTTTCTGATGTTTCGCGTGTTTAACAGCCTGCATGGTCACGGACGGCTGAATTGGCGATTAGTTTAACAATAATACTTGTATAATTTTATTAAATAAACGCACTTAATTTTTTTTTATTATATGGCGAACAGCGGAGCAGGTGGTTCTCCTATATGATAAGAGAACACCGCACGCCCATAAACAACCGCATCACAGTCCACTCACTGGTTGCAGTGCCAGCTTTTTTTACGCCAATGAAGCGGCTTTCTTAAACGCCACACCAAAACAAAGTAGCAGTATCGGTTCAAGTACCGCTACCATTTTACGCTGAGTATTCTGTGATCCCGTGATATCACTTCGGACGAACCGGCCCAATCAGTGCGTCAGCATATTCTTTAACATGGCTCTCTCACGGGTGCGACAGTATTAAGACACTCGCCAGGCCATTGTCAAGTCCTGCTAGAGGCCGATAAAATTAAATTATAATTATCCGGAACGGGATTCGAAGCAGATACCTCTCGCTTCGCGGTGGATTTATACAACCACTTATACGCTATGAGGCTCTCAAAATTTGAAGAAATCTTAATCGCTTAATTTGGCTAAATTTATTTCTTTAAATATTTTAAGTGTATTCTTTTACTACAACGCGTGCTTATGAAGCCATGTTTAGTCCATCTTTATATATATGCCATAGTGTAAGGCGGGGTTGTAAGGGTAGGGTCCTAATGCCATATACTAGGTTAATTGGCTAATGTAAGTTTAGGGTACAATAAAGTGTATTGTTATTGTGTTTAGGCTACCTAACGGTGCGGTTACCGGGTTAACCAGAACTTGGCTTAGTGTATCTAGATTAGCTCAACCAATCTATAAAGCTTTGGTGTTATCACAACATAAAACATGAGCAACTTCTTGGGTCATATAAAAGTGAAAGATTAATGCACTTAGGTATGAACTACTATTTTCACAAAATCGAATCACTTTTATCTCTCGCGTAAACTCTCTCTCGGGCATTGGTTGTGTTGTCGGCTTATTACGCCGCTCTTTTTTAAGGGCCTCCGCTATCCTCATTCACTCTGAAAAACACAGTACAAGTACCGTTTCACGTTGAGTATTTTGTGAGAACGTGGCTCTCCAAAATGGTTTTAGAAGTAGTTACATACGTTTGATACGACAGTGTTTTCTACAAATTGTCGTTTATAGAAAAGACAGTCATAAATGATTGCTTAGCCGTATTTAATACTATTATAACTTCTCGATAAAAGAATTTCATATATGTATTTAATATTTCATGTATACAAAATTAATGTCAACTAGTACTATGATTTCATAGTTATTGAAGTTATTAAAACCACTAAAATGTATTTAGACTAAAATTTTCTAAGCGTTCTAAGGTAACGTAGTGTAGCGTATTTGATCAAATTAAATAATATTATTAGAAATACAGTTCTTTAGACTAGGTATATCCTATATAAATATTGCGACCGTGTTTGTGATTCGTGACTCGTGGGATGCTGATATCCGACGCCTGCACTGATTAGTCAATCAATTAGATCAATCAAAGTTAACACTGTCGGAATCGTAGTGTTCTTACAACTATTTACATGAATTTAATAGATAGTGGGCGAAATCGACATCGATTGTTTAATCTATTTAAAATAAATCGCATATTTAACGCAACGGCATCGGAGCAGACAGGTCAATTTTATGGCAAGAGATTACGGTCAACTATAAACAACCGCACGACAATCCACGCTTTGGTTGTGTTGCCGGCATTTTACACCGCTCGAGTCAATTTGAAGGGCCTTGATATCATCACTCACTCAGCGAAACACAGAACAAGTACTGTTTATGCTGGTATTCTGTGAGCTCGTGGTATTATAAGGACGAGCCGGCGCAATTGGTACATCAGCATAGCTTACCCACGGATGCATCTACTTCCTACCACCTACTACCTGATTTCTCTGGGTACGACAAGTAATACTATTTAGTGAAAGTATTTTTAATAAAAGTCGGGAGGCAAAGAAGCAAGAGGATCGCCGACGATAAGCAGACTTTTTTAGGGTAGGATCTGGATACCTATTTTTTGAACACGCAATACGATTTGAAGACCTTCGGCAGCACGGAATGCCTTAAAACGCTTAGTTGTGGAACGAAAACATCCAGGTGATACGATAAAAATTTGTATTCTTGATATTTATATATTATTTTTGATTTGTTTTTTCATATAGAAATGCGATGATAATCCATACGTAAAGAATAAAGTTGTAGACTAAAAAGTAAGTTATGGTACATATATCATTTGTTGAACTGTTTCGCTCGATCATTGATGATTGTTGTAAATAAGTGATGGGCAACGCAGCTGATAATTCGCTATGATGGATGAGGGACCGCCGCTTCCTGCCAGCTCCATGTTATACTACAACGTAATAAATAGAATAATGTCACTTTAGGGTATATTTTTACACTTATTTTAACACCTCAGTTTATTGAGGGTGTTTTTTTCTAAATTTTAAAAATAAGAACTAAAACAAAGTTACACAATACTATATTTTTACCTGTAGTAATTTAAATAGATATAATATATTGTGCATCAAATCAATCATTAAACGATAATCCCATCGTTCCCTTAATTTCGTAAGAATTAGCCCAACAAATAAAGTAAAATTATAAAAGTACCTGTTTATTTTAATATGATTAATAGCTAAGTCATCCGGAATATAAATACTATAATTATGTTTTTATAAAATGCGAATACTGTTTAAAATTCAGAACTAGGAATTTAGTAATGATCGTATATATTTCACAATTTATAGATATCATCTAACAATGGTATTGCATGACGACCCTCGGGTACATTACAATTCTAGATTACAAGGGTTTCATATCTCAAATTAACAGACACACCAATATAATACCAATATTAGCTTCTCCAAAGCGAGATAATTGCTAAGACGGTGTCTTAGTACCAACCAAGTGCTTTCTTGTTGGAATTTTTGACTTAAGTAATTGATTCAATGGTAAGTAATAATATTTGTACTAATTCACAGAAATTCAATAAGGTTTTTATAACCTTCCCAAGTATTGCCGGTGCATCTGCAACGTAGTTTCTCAACGAATGGCCGTATTTTGATGCTATTTTGATTGAAGTGATACATTTTCGAACTTACCAAGAGATTTTTCTTACGAAATCAAATATTATTTCAATGCATTTTTTTCAAAGGAAAAATCTACAAACGATTTAAAGTATTTTTTGATTAAAGTTAACTCACCGCAATTATTTTCAACCAAATTATGTATCATTATTCAAGATGGTGAGAATATTATTCCACTATCCATTGTTACCATCTATGTAGGAATAACCACAATAATTATTCTTTATAGTTGTGGCTTTTTGAAATAATTATAAAGAAACTTAAAAATTGTATTACTTAATTTAGTTACGTCATATCCATTATCCATTTTAAATGCGCTAGTATTTAAAACTACCGGCATTTTTTGCTATATTCTTTCAGCGTCAAGTCAAAGTAATATTCATTCAAATTTATGTTCAAGTAATGACAGTAATAATTACTGATATTTAGCTTCATGGCTCAATAGTGAGAAAAGCTTATTAAGCTCTTGATAATACGGCAAAAATGTTCATTACAGGATTTTTTAATGTGTACAAAGTTTTCGTTTATAATCTATTCCACATAGAATATATATAATTATTGTCTTAGCGTATGAAATAAGAAGGGCACAAACAAGTCTAGCTTATGATAAATGATCAAACAAGCTTGTATAAAAGATTCACAGCTGTCTATATTAAGTTCCTGTTACTTCAAGATTAAAACAATATTGAAAAAAACATAATCTGACCACCCACCGAATATAGATAGAATTAACATTTTAATAAATTAAGTTGATAGCAAGTAGCAAGCAGTTGGTAGCAATGTATTAATAAACCGAGCAATCAATTTATTTTTTGATGTAGAATTCATGTTTATTGCTTTGAATTTGTTGGAATATTTATGAAATGCGTGACTCAATGTGGCAATAAAATTGCTAGAATTTCCTATTGACTAATTTTGAAATAGTTAATATTTCATTTCAGGTCCTCATAACATTTTAATAGGATTTTAGACTTATTTACACTAAGAAATTTATTTACAATAAATTATTCAAATTGACTCATAAGGTAGACTTATATGTAACCTTAAGTTTAACGAATGCGATACGCAAATTTTTTAATAAATCAATGGATGCAATAGCATTACAGAACATCACAGGAATGCATAACAATATATCTTTTTATTTCGTATTGTATTATCACATATTTGTAAGCCTCTTAGCTATATGGTTTTATAAGTTGGCCACGAAGCGAGAGAACGAACAAAAAAATAATTATTTGACTTGACAGTAGCCGGGCGAGTGCCTTAATACTTTGGCACCCGTGGGAGAGCCATGTCTATGAAATTATGCCGCTTAACTGATGTAAAAAGCCGGCAACAGAACAAAAGCGCGGACTGTGGTGCGTTTGTTCGCGACGGTGTTCTATAATAACCATATAGGAAGCCCACCCGCTCCGTTGTCTGCTATACCATAAAAAATCAATTATATTTAGTGTAGCTCTATTAACTTGAAAAAAAAGTATGATTGGTATAATTAATCCTAATAGAATGGCGTTCTTAAAAGAAATTACTCCTTTTTTTAAATTAATATCATTCAGATAAATCTTTATACAATTGAATCAAATTCATTGTCAACTATAATGCCTCACTTTAAGTATGTATATAGACTACTGGCATAAAGCACGACTAATCGGCATAACTTATATTGAAGAAATGAAAGGAAACAAGCAAATAAAAGCTCCGAGTTTCGAAGAGGATAGCAATGCTTTTTAGGAATGCATTTCAATATGTGAAAGTAATGTTATAGTAATTACAAAATGTTTGTTCGTTTTTACGCCGTAATCGCTGATTCGGAATCACTTCCGGATCACTGGGACCGACGGACAAAACAAATTATTCAGCCTGCATCAAATATAAAAAGCTAAAAATAACAAACTACGGAATAACTCGTGCTATATGATTTTGACGGGATTCATTTGCCAAAAATGTTATGAAGGTTTCAACTGTTAACGTGAATCTCTGATATCCTAGCGTTTCATAATATAACGAAATACAAAATTCTTTGTATATGTAAAATACAATATTTCATTAAACTAGAATAATATTTTTATTATTCTTTCAATTAACTTGAAACACATGAGCAATTTAAATAGTCCAATAATGTATTCATGTCGGGGAACAACAAAATGTTTAGAGCCGCATCTAACACCTAATGTCTACCTCATCATTCAAATAAAACTGTTAAGAAATAATGTAATTTTTTTATAAAAAATAACTTGTTCTATTGTAAGTCTGCTCTTGAAACTATGAAATAAACCTGAGAACATTCAGAACAAAATGAGCATTTAAATCAGTTGTAGGAACGCGTCTGTCTAGTTTAGAAATGCATTCACTTGCCAACGACTGGGGAACATAAAGATTTGATTCGATTTCCTTTCCCAATAAGGTGGGCTGAATGTTGTCGCAACGCAAAACATCGCCCCAATAACGAATCTTTTAGCAATTATCAACCTTATATCCTCTCCTTACAGATTTCATTATATTTTCCATTTTCAATAACCCTGTTCAAATCGAAATTTGAAGAGCGTAGACTTGTATGAAAATCAAGAGGGCGAGAATAGGGTTAACACTAAGGTTGATTAAAATATAAGTACCTATCGATCGCCAGGTGTACAGACAAAATATTATCGCGACTTAAAAATCTACTAATGTATAATAACTCTGTATGCACGTATTTCTGTGAATATGTTGGTTGAACACGAAATATTTTTTTATTATTCTATAGCGGACAACTGAGCAGGTAGGTCTGGTAAGAGAACGCCACCGCCCATGAACAACCGCACCACAGTCCGCGCATTAGTTGTGTTGCCGGTTTTTTACACCGCATAAGCAGCACTTTTAGGGCTCTGATATCCTTACTCACACTGCGAAACACAGTATAACTACCTTTTCACGTTGAATATCATATGGTATCATTTCGAACGAACCGGCTCAATTACTGCGTCAGCATATGTTTCAGCATGGCTCTAACACGGATGAAATATTTATGAATGTAATAATTGGAATTTATTTAATAATGCTAATGCTATTTTAACAGAGCGATATTGCATAGTTATTCAGTTTCGTTCTTGTCAAATAAATCATTAGGTAATTAATAAACGTAGTTATAATATCAAGATATCAAACTAGACAATAATAGGTTCCATGGCTACGTTTCAACAGCTTTCACAATCGACAAAGCTCCAGCAATGTTGGTATTCTAAAGGCTAACCAAGCGTTACATTGTAAGGACCGCGCAAGGTGTTTGTCCACCTACATTTGCATTACAAAGCTACCCTCAATTAAGTGAAAGCTGTTTGATATTCGTACATAGATATGCCTATTATTTCATGCTTTAACGGTGACAGCCGGACACGGGTTGATACTCAATGTTTAATATGGGTAGAGCACACGTGCGTTCTTTGGGCAAGGGTGCTCATAGCAAATAGCAATATTAAATTGAACAATGTGACAGTTAGATCTAGGTTTACACTTCCATATTACAGCTATACTATGATAGTTTTGTTGTTATTTTAAACACATTTAAACACATTTTATTATAACAAAATAACAGTTTTGATTATAACAAAACACAATTTTGTTTTTGTATCATACGAATGTATCAGATGCCGGATTTAAGGATAACTTAACAACCAGCTAATATTATAAAAAATAATTTAATATTTTAATAAAGATAAAACAAATGTTTCCAGGAAATCATTCTTTTGAATGCTTGTCCTATGTCATATTTAGGAAAATATGTGCAAAAGTTGTTGACATTCAGCAAAACATACAAGTATAAAGAATCGTCTAGGTTATTTTTAAAACAATAGCAACAAATATTTAAATTACAACAACTTTAACAAACACAAATAAAAACTTCTAGAATTACATTATAATATACTGCAGGTACACAAGGTATGGTAGTGATTCATGAAGTAACAGAGAAACAATAAATCAGCACAATATAGGTGTAGGCAATGGGGTGAAAACCGCGGGCTGGCAGAGTGCCATCGCGCTGTGGATACATTATCTACCCCATTGGAATATTATTACGAATGGGTGCCTCTAACTACTAACTACCTTGGTAGCAATCATTTTATTGAAATAAGTCTTTGTAGTCAGTTTATAAAGCTTTGGTCGAATACGGTGGGAGAGAGCCATCCTGAAAAGCAAATTAGGCCGGCTCGTCCGAAAGGCTGAACCATGGGCTGACAGAACTCTCAGCGTAAAATGGTAGCTCTACTTGAAGCGGTACTTCTACTACGTTTCGCTGAGTGAGTAAGGATATCAGAATCCCTTCAAAGTGCCGCTTAAGCGGCGTAAAAAAGCCGCCAATTTAAGCAATGCGCAGACTATGGCGCGGTTGTCTATGGACGGCGGTGTTCTCTCACTATATAGGAGACCCACCTGCTCCGTTGTCCGCTATAAAAAAAATATTTAAAAAATGCGTGCTGTTCCTTTACGTTAATTAAAGTGCAATTTTTTTACTGCTATTATAAACAGTTAAAATAATTAGGGTATAAGTTTATGACATGCAATAGAACATTTTAAAGCTTTTCTTGTCACGTAAATTTCGCCACTACAAAGTATGTTAATTAAATTTGAAAATAATTTTGCCGATACATACAATTGTTATTGCAATTTTTTATGATTATTTACGACACAAGATAACGCTGTTATATTAAAAGGTCACTGTTTAATATCTACCTTGAATAACATCGCACCGGTATTGTTTAAAATATTGTTACTCCAAAAACTATACTAAAACTTTCACTCGAGCTTTTCGCGCGTGTCAAAAGCTCACAAGCGATCTAAAGTTCAACTTGAATTTGTCACGTTCCAAAGTTTAACATGCAAAAAGTCTACCGGAAAGAAGCCGTGGCAAGTTGGCAAAGTAATTAATCTACAACTGTCTCCACCGTCCACATCGAGCCGCATCAGTTGGTGGTTCAGTGACGTAGAAAATTGGAGGTATAGATCGCGTAATGCATTTGGAGCGCTCACTCTTCGATAACTCGATATTTGATTTATATTCAGAGGGATACGTTTGGGAATTTGTCCTACCTCCTCATGTTTCATAATTGATAAACTTTTCATTATTTGAAGCGTGAATTAAATCGCCCACGCAAAACTTTAAATGATTATCAAAAACTAAGTACGATTAACAGTTTTGGAAATTGTAAATAAAATACTATAATACAATGTCTATAGAGCATTAAGAATTAAATGAGAATACATCTCTGCCATATTGTTATTCATATAACATTACCGTATCTTCCTTTTCCAGACGTTTTACGCGTTGATTATTCAGCGGTATCGAGGCTCGCCATCTGTTCGCTTTGTTCACGCAATTTTTGCCTCAAGGAAGTCACTATAAGAGGGACTTTTCTTTGTACTTTTTTTGCAACCAAATTATAGTACGGAGACATTATTTTGTCACAATGGTGGCTCACGCCCACTAAGAGCTGTGGATCTATTTGGTGATGCACTGGTTTGGGGAAGAAATAAATTTAAAGTCTGTTAGGACGGCACTCTGTGTACAATCTCGGTATCTTTATAGCGTGATTTAGAACACCCTGTGGGATAATGTACGCCCAGACTGAATAATAGTGCAAGTTTTATGAAAATATTATAGAACACTGCAATTATGTATCAAAGAGATTTATATACGTTATAGAGACGAGAATTATGCAAACTTATTACATATTTTTATACTAAGTTTAAAATAGAGTGAGAAACAAATGTTACATCATAATTTAAAACCATTGAATTTTATATAAAGCTATATGGATAATACACAGTGCTTTTTGGTTCAATTATTACTAAGATAGAAAACAGAGGCGCACCGTGAGAAGCGTAATAACCACGAAGGTTGTGGCGTCTCCGAGAAACCGCAAAGAATATGTAATCTAATACATGATGCTTATCGGCGCTGACTTTCATGGTCGCTAATATCACGTTACTGACCACCAAAGACAACCTTACTTGCACGCAATATGAACTAAATTATTTTAAAAGTCATACAAGAATCATAGATTGCGTTTTTGTCCACGCTTCATCGAATGAAAAAAGATAGTACGTCGTAGGTGGCTAGCGTGTCGGGTTCTAGGATGACGTTCGCAAGAATTGTATGCGTTTTTCTTTTTGTGACTAAGTTCCACGGTCTCGGATTATAATGCACTTCGCTCACGGTCAGTATGTATAGTTTTTTAATACTTTTCCCAACACTGCTGCAGAATGTGGATCTGAAATTTTTTATTCTCTTTTTTATCTAAAACGTCAGAAATTGTATTGTTTTTAGTTTTAGTGGATATTATCTGTTTAAATTTTATCTATATTATTTGGACATCTCATGGTATTTATATTAATTATTACTTACTAGACTTAAAAGTAGTGAATAATAGAATTATGTAATAGAATAAGAACATAATAGAATTCATGTCTTTTAAAACCAAATAACTTATTTGTTGGAAATAGGTTGATAAACTAGAATTCTTTATATGTTAAAATGAACAAATTATTTATTACATATTCACCAACATAACACATTAAGTAATTTTCTGACAGTCACATAGTATCAGACGATGATTAACAATAACAATTACAGATTAGTCAATATTATATAACATACTATATTTATTAAGTCTTTAGCGGGCAACGGAGCAAGTGGGTCTCCAATATGGCAAGAACACCGCCGCCCATGAACAGCCGCGCCACAGCCCGTGCCAATGGTTGTGTTGCCAACTTTTTACGTTTAAGCGGCACTTTTATGGGCCTCCGATATCCTTACTCACACTGCCAGACAAACACAGTACAAGTACCGTTTCACGCTGAGTATTCTTTGAGCCCGTGGTATCACTTTGGACGAGCCGGACCAAATAGTGCGTCAGTATATGCTTATAAATATTTAAAAAGAATTTAATTTTGTATTTATTATGATTTTGTAATGTTTATTATTATTTACTTTGTTGGTTTTTATATTATTATGATAAATTTTATTTTTCCACATTTAAATTTCCGAATTTATGTCAGTATTAAACTATAATAATATTCGATTGGAATAACTTAATTGTCATTTTATTTGCCTTCACTATACATCTCATGTCGAAGGAGGTAAATAGCTTTTAAAACTAGGCTGGCAGAATAAAACCGTATCTTATATTTTATTCCTTAACAATGACATGACACATGCTACATAATAGTATTTCTGATCAAGCAAAGTGGCTTTTGATGTACGGCTAATAACTCTGCACACATGAATATTCAATTCGTATTGATCTCAATCATATTTGAAGTAATTGGTGATAATTTACATTGATTTATGTTAAATTATCTTAAAGATTCGTATAAAACACGAGTAATAATTAGCATCCTAAGCCAAAAAGGGATATTAAAACATTGTATTATTATGGTTTAATAAAGTGCACTTTTTTGTATAAGAACAATGATTGAAACATGATTATTCCTGACAACTAACAAATTGTATGTGTCACTAATACACTTAAGTTTTCATAGAAAAAACTAAACATGAGTTAGATTTTAAAAATCTCTAAAGTCAATGGGTTCGCTGCTATAGTAAAGTTCCCTTTTGTAAACAAGGTCTCTCAATAATTATTATAAAATATCTAATTATTTGTCGGACAAAATCCATGGGTCAAACCGCAAACGATTTAAAATACATAAAAAATTAAATCAAATAAATCTATTTGTAAGCATAAGTTAAGCAAATATAAATATTAAAGTGGTTTCTACAAGTTTGTTGGGCTTTCGCTTTTACATTTTTTACTAGATCTACCAGATCCCAAACAACGCGGCGCGCCGGTCGTATTGTTTGATTAATATAATTCATTCTGTTACGAGGATAACTCCAGTCGGTGCATTACAATTAAAAATTATCAATGAATATACGTGTAATATGCATTTATCCACTGTGTGGTGGATTTAAGTGGATTAATATTATACATTAGTTTTTTCTTTCATAGTGCTACATGTTAATTATATTATATACGAACATTTAAGAGCCGTTATAGACTATTGAAAATATCCTAAGGAAAAGGCTAAGAACCCTGCACGAAGTCGGCCCATTTATAAGAATAAACATAACACAAAAAGCAGATAAAATGTAAACGTAAAATTGGTTGAAATTACTCACCCCGAGAATTGGCTTGCGAGAACTTTAATCACGAAGAGAATGCTCAAGAAAGCCGGCTCGTTTTAATATGCAACTCACAATGGTGAGGGGACTGAGTTCTGAAGAGGTAAGTCCTTGTAAGGTACTTTATCTCGCCACAACTTCCCTTTTATCGCGGGGGATGACGTGAATACGATTACAGTCTTAATCTCTAAAGAAACGCTGACTGGTCAACGGCCTTTGGCCTATGAATTTCGTGTAAACTGAACGTTACAAGCCTGTCAAATAGATAAGCCTGTAACATTTCGATTCAACAGGGGAATATACAATATTTGAGATGCTATCATTATTAAAGACTTAATGCTTAAATGATTTTCTTAAACTTTTTTATTTGAACGGTGGCAAACGAGCAAGAGGCTCACATAGAGCAAGCGGTCCTCTGGCCATGGACACCCCTAGCCCTTTCAGAGCCGCGGGTGTGCTGCCGGCCATTAAATTAATGTGTATGATTCATTAATTTCTTAATGAGTATGATTCATTAATTTACATGTTCATCTTTTAAGAGATTTAGCTAATACATATTCAGCATTTGAAATAAAATATGCGACTTTTAAAGTTAAAATGAATGTCAAAAACGTCATCCTTAATAATATAATAGTTAATTATCTATTGTGTTAACCAGAACTTAAATCGATTGTACATAATTACTCTACATAAATTAAGAATGGCCGGAGCATGAGGAATTCGTATAAAATAATTTTTCAAGGCGTTCCGTAGATTTAAAAAACTTTGTCAAGGAGTTGTAAAGGGAATTAAATACCCTGGGGTAGATATTGCCAAAGCAAATTTTCTTGTAAAATTGTTAAATGTTTAAATATATTCCAACCGCAACATTAAAAAAGGCTTGTAGGATAAAGATGTGCTTTCGCGTCACTGAGAATTTTATAATATGTGATCTGAAATAATTTAAAATATTTCTACATGTTTTGTGCCAACGAGATTCATATCTGACTTACAATCAAATATATATTACATATACACAACAAATGGAAATATTTTTATTAGTTATGAACTATTTTCCATAAATTAAGTATGTATATAATTGGAATAATTCTAATGTTTAAAATAAGTGCCTTATAGCTTAAAACAACGGACATTCCAAACAACTAAATCACTAACTGACACGGAAAACTTAACTCAAGTTATTTACCGTTAAAATTAATGAAGGCTGTTTTAGTGCTTAAACTATTGTTCGGACATTTATGAATGTTCCTAGACGCTGCTCGTACTAAATATTTGTAATATAATGAAACGTCTGTGTACAGTATACCGTTTACATTTATAATGGGAATTTATCCTTGAAATTGAAGAAAAAATTTGTACGATTCAATTATTAGCTACATTTTAAAAAAGAATAATGCTTCATCCAAATAATTATAGCACCCATTAGAAATATAGTAAGCGTATTAAAAACATAATAAAACCCGTAAAAAAACACTGCTTTGTTATAGTATAGTGGACAACGGAGCAGGTGGATCTCCTATGTGTAAGAGAACACCGCCACCCATGGACCGCTACCGCCGCGCTACAGTCTACGCGGTTGTATTGCCGGCTTTTTACGCCACACAAGCGGTGTTTTTAAGGGCCTCCGATATCCTCACTCACTCAGCGAAACACAGTACAAGTACAACAGTACGTGAAACATCACGTTGAGTATTTTGTCAGCCCGTGCTATCACTTCGGACGAGCCAGCCCAATTATTGCGTCCGCATATGCTTCAGCATGGCTCTCCCAAGGTTGATTTATCGCAGAATTTAATAGCTTTCTTTCTGATTCAAATTATTATAGCCTACTGTCGCGAGAACACAAAATAGAGCTAAAATTATTTATGCAAACCTGTTCACTGTCCTTTTAGATACGCTGGATCCGTGTTGGTAGTTAATCACAGATTAGGCACGGTAATTGTTGATTCAGAAACCGAGATTAAAATAACTTAACTAACCATTAAACTTGTTTTGCTCGGAATTTATCTTAGTTTAGATATTCGTCAAGATACGTTTACCTTATGACTATGACTAGTGGCGCTGATGTATCTGTATCTTATTGGTTCTGTGATTTAATAAAAAGAAAGCCGCGTTATTTCTACTTTGATTTGTTAACCTCATTAAAATTGTGATACTCGAGATAGTACGACCAATATATAATATAATACACTTTTATCAGGTGCCGACCTTAAAATTAGTTTAAATAATTTTTAAATGTTCATTTGTATACATTGTTCTACATGAATATTATATCAACGACTTTGTGAGAGTAATTTAAATAAATTTGTACGGAATACATCTACTGTTTATTGATGTCAGTAAATCATAATTAATCGATTAATTATTATAATTGTTAATACAGAATTAAATTTCAAATAAGATTTATAACAGAATCCATTTATCAATATAAAATGAGATATAATCTCTTATTTACAATTCGTATCCAAATATTAAGACATGTTTAATTGTAGATAGCGATATTTATGACTTATTTAGGTCGTTAAAGCTTTCATTTACGGGTTATTATCATTAGAAAATTATAGTTAATGTAAATAAATTATTTTTTAAAAAATTTATTGAATCTGCTTATAATTTATTTAATTATTAAGGCTGCTTACTTCGTATTTTACATTTACAACTTTATATTTATCAAAATAATATTCTAATATTTACCTGATCTTTGGCGGGAATTCACTTAATATGTTTTAAAAATAAATACTTATTAGTATATATTTATTTTATTTCCATTAAAAACCACTTATTAAATAGTATACAAAGTTATTTCACATTGTTTCTTATTTTTAAACTAAAACTGTATGTCGTTGAATCAATTCATAAATAAATGATTACATAGTAAAGACACTTAAATATATAGTCTATATTGTATACGTTTCCATACAAATAGGGTCCTCTTTACACCCTATTATTCTGAATAGATGTTGACGATGTGCCAAGGCCATATTCAACTCATATGCAAAACGTGTCTTGGAAATCATGGAATAACATTCTAAGAATGAACCAGAGACTTGATTAAACCATTTATTAAAGACGCTTCTTATTCAACAGCTTCATGACTTATATGAGAAAAAAGTAATCAGCTATGTTAGAAAGAATTGTTTGAAGTCAGTAGCTTAATATCAGACTAAGAACTAAGTCAGTTTGTCTGACTCAAAAAAAACGTATTATTTTCTCAAGGAATCTATCAAACTAACATATATTTTCACAAACGAAAACTAAAAGCAATTTAGATCAAAATTCACGAGAACTCTTTTTTTTTCTTTAAAATCAGCGAAAAATGGGCCGACTAATTTTGTATTAAACAAGTCGCACTAAGTCTGATATAATAAACTGGGCATCTTTTAATTTAGTTACAGTTAAGTTCAATAGAATTGGCATTTAGCACAAGCAAAACCGTTCCGAGTTGTCATGGAAATCATGACGTATTGCGGCATGTGAGTTCAAGAAAAGTTTCACAGGATCGATTCGGATTAGGCTCTGATTGACCTTAAGTTTTGGACAATGGCTTTGTGTAGCAGTTATTAGTTTCGTTATTTCACTTCAATAATTAAACTAATTTAAACAAGTAAACTTGGTTTTTGTACGTCAAAATCGTCCAAAATGTAACAAAAATGAATGGGACATATGAACTTGGTGACAAAAAAACATTTTAATGCGATCCATTACATTTTTTTAAAATTATATTTATTAAACAGGCGGGTTCTTTGGTGGAAGAAAGCATCGATGCTCATAGACCACAATCCATATATTAATTGTGGAGTTTATAATTGTAATATGTAGTTTTGCCTTGGGCAAAGATTATTTATTTAAGCAAATTTAACAGTCAGGTAATATGTTGATGATTTATTTACATACCTTATCACTTTTAAAGTGAATACATTTATCTCTGATGAATAAGACATCTAAGAATATAAATCTTACCTGTAACAAAGAAAAAGCAAAATTAATATTAAAGCTGAAACTTGGCAATAAATAGTTATGTAATTTAACTAATTATATCTAAATGAATATTAAATAGATCTTAAGTCATGAGGGATCATATAAGTTTATCATAGAACTAACATGGTATTAAAACAAGCTCTCCATATTTTATAAGAAGCCTAGCAAAACTACTATTTAGACAACTATTTTCAAGTTCCATACCCCGAAAGTTTGGCCGTTAAGAAAATGGATATAGATGGCTATATTAGAAAATATGGAGCGAGTGTCTGGTATATTAGTATGTTTATATTCTCTTCGCGTGACCGTGCCTACCTGCTATATTGAAAATAACCTTCATTGCCAATGCTTAGATTAAATTTCAATAATGCTCCTATAACTTTGATTTAACGTTACACAAGGGAACTATTTATTAACAGAAATCAAAAAACATAAAATGCTTTATAATTTAATAACATCTTATAAAAACTTAAATGGCAACAATATTTTATACCACGCATTATAATAATAATATAATAATAAAATGAGAATCTCATAACTTTGTTTATTTAATTTGCTTTTGAGCAAACGATCTGTTTTTAGTGCGACCATGTTGATGAGTTCCTAACCTAAACGTCACTCAGTTGCATGTAAATGCCTTTTTAATTTTCATACAGTTATAAGACAGTAGGTACTTCTGGTGTTAACGTAACGTACGTGAAGCTATGTTGTTCAAGGAAGTAGTACGAATAAATTTAAAGTTAGATGAGTGTCACTCCTTGATTGGCCTCTTTATAGAATACCAATACTCTGGCGTTCACACATAATTATATCAATAAAAAGAATGTTTGAAGGAAACATATTTTACAAGAATGTTTGCATAGTTACTGTTACTAAATTTTGGTAATATTATTTTTTTTTACATAGTATAGCGGACAACGGAGCAGGTGCGTCTCCTATATGGTAAGAGAACCCCGCTGCCCATGAACACCCGCGCCACACTCCGCGCATTGGTTGTGGTTCCTACTTTTTACGCCGCTCGAGTTACTTTTAAGGGCCTCCGATATCCTCACTCAGTCTGCGAAACACAGTACAAGTACCGTTTCACTCTGAGTATTCTGTCGTATCACTTCGGACGAGCCGGCCCAATTAGTGCGTCAGCATATGGTTCAGCATGGCTCTCCCACGGGTAGCAGATAGAGTAAATATTTATACAAAAATAAATCTGAGATGACATCCTGACCATTAAATTCAAAGAAAACATAATCATACCCGTTTATATCAAATACCAAACAACCGGCTACTCTTTGAACTTGCCGAGGTCACTGTCCCGTGAATTGTTTTTAAATTATAATAGATAATAATATGTGTTTAAAATCTGAATATTGATATGTGGAAAAGGTATTATGACGCAAGTATTATGCAATTAAACAGATATCTCGAGGGGTAGTTTGATATTTATTAATTAAGTGTTGATGCCCTTAAAAATGCCGCGTAAGTGGTGTAAACAAACTCGGCAACATAACCAATGCGCGGACTGTGGCGCGGTTGTCCATGGGCAGCGGTGTTCTTTTACCATATATTTAGGAGAGCCGTCTGCTTCGTTGTCCACTACCATAAAAAAAAATAAAAAAAATAGTTAATATCATAACCGTCTTTATTTTTATTCGTTTTTATTCTTTTTATTTTAAAAATGCTTTTATTTCGTAAATACATGTGACTTAATAATTACTTATTAATAATATTACCGAAACCGAGTCACAAAGTGTATCCATTACTCTCTAGTGGTTATAAATGATAATTCATAATACCTCTTCGAATGTTTATCGCTGTATGTTTAAACTTATGAAGATGTTTATTGAGGTGCATAAAAATACTCAAGATTAACTTTCAATTAACGCTTCTCAGTTCATTATCCCGAAACGACGAGCCACTAATCAGTGGTTGTTCATTACAAGTTCATCAAAGTGGTTGAACTTGCGAAGTTGATAAGAAATGTTCCCGAGTTGGAGTACTGAATATTGCCCTCGTTAATCATTATTTATGACATAAGCAAGAAAAGTTATACACTGTATTTTAGGTTCGAATTTTAAAATTACTTTAAATAAAACAAGGTTACGTAATAGGTGACAGTTGAATAATGGATATTTTTAAAAAAATTTTTTAGATTGCTAGGGTAGCGTTGACATACATTATGATGTTCATGAAGCACATAAGACCACCCTTAATCAGCAGGTCAGTTGAGAAAACACGAAGCAAAACAACAGTATTGTTGGCTAGCGTATTTGCCTAGATATATTTCTTTGTAAAGTAAAACTTATCTTGTTAACGTTGTAATCTAAAAATAATAGCAATTATTACTTAGGGTTTTCAAATCAAACCAACAAATCTTAAACTACGTGTTAATATTTGGATTAAGTTGATTCTGTTCACCATACTGTATAATCTGTAGTGTTCAATGAGCGCACAGATTATGCACATGACGTGACATCTGACATGACAGACAGCTGCCCATGGCGCAACAGATTAAACCGCCAAAAACATGAAACAATTATGGGAAAACTATTTCATTTGAATTGACTATTTGAATTAATTTTAAAGTGACTCTAATAAACATAAAAGTATCAATGTTCCATTAAAAATATGCAAAATTTAACAGAATTGTAGACAACCGCTTCAAAGAATTTCCAGAGTAAAAACGAAACCAATTTAATTCAAACAAATCGTTTGACAAAAATATCTGCGCCGCTTCAACAAAGCAATTCTATGAAAACAATTCGAAGACCAAAAACGGTGCTTAAAGGGAAACTGGCGCAAACAAGCGAGCAACGACTTAGGCCGTAACAAAAATGTAACAAAGGAATGATTAACGATTTTCCACCCCAGACTCATTCAAAACCAACGTCGATATTGAAACTGTTAGGCGGAAAAATGAAAGTTTTCCTTTCCCTTTGGACGCAGGGCCGTTGCGTGAGGGAAGGTTTGTGTTTAAACATCTCAAAATTATTGCGTTGTTTCTTCTAAATGTTAGATTACTTTAGTGTTAGAAGCACCAGTGATTCAAATACCTTAAACGCTATAAAATTATGTGGAAAATGTCATTAATTTATTAGATTCATATTATTTCTACTGTCGATTTTTGTCATATAACAACAATTTGCGTTCATGGTTTTTATTATTTAGAAGTGATTATTAAAACATATTACTTATAAAATCAAATTTAAGTAAGAAGTATTGTTTACCTGACTCCTGATAGTCTTTTTTTTATTATATTACATTACACTATCCTATTATACAAATAATATTATATTCGTTTTTTGAAGGTTGAGGAAATTTCATTACATTAGCTTTGCGTTAAATGTTTAGCTATTTCCAAAGCGAATATCCATTTGAATTTTAAACTCCATTCATTAAACTGTCGATTGATAAACAAATACGTATTCTTGATGAAAATTAATGATGTTCACATAAAAGAATTTCTACGTACGGTCCTTAGTACCATCGATCAATGTCCACAAATTCGTTTGCCGCCTGAACAAAGCGCTTTCTTTAATCCTTTACAATAATCAAACCTGAGAACCAATAGAGTGGAGATAAGTGGCTCGACAGTCGGCCTCAGTACGTCTCGAAATGCAGTTTTAAGGGAAATTCATTAACTATTAAATCCCTTTTAAATTAATTTTAATAATAAAAACAAAATTAAAAAACATGTGTTATATAATTTAAAACTCTATATAAATTATATTAAAAAATATGTAAACAGTCTTTTAAAAGCAAAAGAGATGTGAGTTTCTTATGGGAGAAATCCTCAATAAAAATTGTCGTTACATTTTGACACTAATACAAATAAAAAAAATATGAGTTTTGGTACAGTGATTGATGAATCTTTGAAAATACAAAGCTTTTTAATTAAAAGCAAGCGAATGAAAATTAGCTTAAAAAATTCAAAAAATCTGCTTTTACAGCTTAGTGACTTAGGTTTTTGTATTGTATTGGCAGAAATGCTAGGCTTAGTTTTAGGAATAAAATTATAGTCTAATAAATTTTTCTAGAGTAATAAAATAAGTGGAACAAAGAAACGTTCTCAACAAATGCATCAGTCGTGATTGTCATCACCAATCTCTCATTATAATTATCGCTAATAAACAGGAAACATTTTTTGAATGTCCTCTTTGCAGAAACGCCGTCTCAAGTTTTTAGTGCTCAAAATTAGCGTCCCTATATTAAGTTTCGCGAAGAATACGCGACAGGTGCTTCTTCAGCTGCCAAGCACATGTTCAACGGTATGTTAATTACGAAGCGCTACTTTGATGTGCAGACCGGACAATTAATATCATATATACTATGACTTGTTTCGACAGAAGAATTTCACTTGTTAGAAACTAAGAATAACACATTTTTTTTTAATTCTATAGCGGATAATGCGGCAGTTGCGTCTCCTATATGGAAAGAGAACACCGCCGAAACAACCATGCCACAGTCCGCGCATTGGTTTTGTTGCCGGGTTTTTACGCCGATTAAGCGGCACTTTTAAGGGCCTTTGATATCCTCATTCACTCTGCAAAAGACAGTCAAGTACCACTTTACGCTGAGTATTCTGTAAGCTCGTGGTATCACTTCGAACAAGCCGGTCCAATTAGTGCGTTTGCATATGCTTCAACATGGCTTTCCCACGGATGCGACAGTATTAAGACACTCTCCCTGCCACTGTCAGGAATAAGATATAAATTAAATTATAATTGTCTGCACCGAGATTCGAACCCGATATCTCTCGCTTCATGGTACACTTTTAAAACCATTAACCTACGAGGCTGTCAGATGTATAATAGCACTACACTACGACTTTACTTTTATGAAGCCCAGCAAAGTCAGAAATGAAAATATCGGTCATATTCTCCTTACATTATTATATACAGTCGAAACTGATATAAAATAACAGTTAGAAAGCTTACTGTAATATATCCTCGTTAGCCAATAATCGTTGAAGCTTGACAATAAAAATGATTTAAATATCATTCAACGAAGCTTAGCGATCTATATCAATAAAATCTCGGATTCAATTTAAGTCCACCTTACCTTAGAAAGTCGGATTAGTAGCTGTAATAAAGTAGATTACAATCTTGAGATTTATCAAACAATCGAGCATCGTACCTCTTGATTTTCGCAATTTTATACCAATACTTTAATATATTTACCGATATTCATAACCTGAAATGGTGAAACGACTATAGCCAAGTAAAAGAGCATTAATTACCTACGTCACTCATTAAGAGACATTTGTAAAATTAATTCAATTACGTATTTTATTTTTTACAAATTTAATATCATAATTTTACAACATTTGCATAGATATATACAGAGAGAGATATAGCTAAATTAACTAAAGATACAAAGGCTGAACTTATTAGTTAGTTACTTAGGGGTTTCGAACTTTAACAATAATAATGTGAACGTAATAACATTATTTCGTTTCCTGTAAATGCGTATAAAATATGATCTTTGTTAAAAAAAACTTGTTACTTAACTCTATTCCACATTGTATAAAAATAAACATAAGATGTGGTAATTTATTGTTATCCGTAGCCGATATATTTCGTCATTACAGAATTCCATACAAATCTTATAAAATAGTAGTAGCTACAAGATTAAATAACGTAAAATTGTGCTTATTCGGTTTTTTCAAGGAGCCATTCCTTTCTTATGGGTATCTCAAGCTGAGAAATATCAGGCTATTTATTTAAGCATTCCTTTGTTAAGAAACGTTCTTCAACACGTTTTTATGTCAAGTGCTTTGTATTTTCTTGAAAACATAAGAAAAATATTAGCAAAAATTACGATTAAGCTTTATGAAATTACATACAATCAGATGGTAATAAATTTTAAAATAAAAATCGACATGATAAATACAAAAAAGAATATTTCATATAATATTTTAGTATAAACATTTATTGTTAGTAACACATTAAAAAAGAATAGCAATATAAATGACTTGTCAACTTCACCTGCTCACTCAGTTAGTTTTATGATCGATTAATCAATATTAACACCTACAGATATAATACAGTTTGGATATATTCTAATATTATTCATACACATTTTACATTTGGGTTCCAACTAACTAGTTAGCAAAGCATAACTATGCTTTATAAGACTTAAAATTCAAAGATATGGATTTTAATCAATCATTTTATGGATTTCAATCAAGTCTAGTGACTTGAAAAGGATACTTTGTTATGTCATCTAATAAATAAGAATTTTTAAAATACGGCAAATAATATTTAATATGTACTTTAAATTTGGTAAGCATGCAATTACTTGGTTTAAAAATGTATAAAATTGGCTAACTAATTAATTTTTAACTTTTACAGCTTAATGATTCATACATTTCCGGAAATATTTAATTATTTCACACAACATAGCTTTTAAAATAAAATCGAGGGGTTTAAAAGCAACGCACGTCAGCCCACTGGTTAACTAAACACCCCAAAACGTCAACTTCGAAAGCCTCATGGCATTACACAAGTTTTATGCCTGGCTTACCTTATAAATAACAAAGCGTGCCCTTACAGCGATAAAACTAGTTAACCAGCCGGTTGCATGCACGTTGGTTTAATGACATAATTAAAAATCCCTTGCCCAAAGGAACTTTCGCTCTACTAGGGTACTGGCCCCATTCCCTAATCTTATAATCCGACGAAATTTGGTGCAAGAAGCATACTTTTAGAATTAATTTTTCATTCCCACTTTGTACTATAATATTTACTATTATATTATTCTTATTATTATAGGTAAATGAAATTATCTGAATACATAGAGCTAACAGGAATAAATACTTATTTAATAATTGATCTTACTGTCTGTCTAACATACTCATGGTAATTACATGTTTTTTATAGTATCGTGCAAATTAACGAAAAAAATGAAAAATATACGGGCTCCGAGTATATTTTAAAAGAATAGAGTAGATCCAAATCTGTTATGTGTTACAAGGTTGGTCTTAGATATTCTTATCTTTCAGATAACGAGGAGATTCAGAAGCAGTTGAGTTTTCCGCTGTGTCCGTTGTATTTGCACCATGTGAAGCAGTAAGCTCGCCAGGAAACTAACAGGTACTCGCCACGAATGGCATTTAGTAATGAGTTTTGTTGTTTAACTCTAACAGCTGTATTAAGAGGACAGTAGACGACAGACTAAGTAGCATCACATAGACTACTATATAAATGTGATATGTGCACGTAATCAATTAGGGATTTTTTGGTCTGGAAACGGAAGGATAAATATTTCGCAAATAACAAATACTATCAGTGTTCAATTAAGATCATGGCAAACCTAAAAATAATCTGAAAATTTAAAATGAAAAAGATTTTTTATAATTTCAAGCTGTCGTTTTGCTCTTTAATTTTAAAATTATTTAAATAAAAATATAATATATATTCTTAAACGATACTGTCGCTTGGGAATTAGACATTAATAGCCAGTTCCTAATATGTATGTATGAAGATTGTAAACACAACATAAAACACTACGCCTTAAAAAATTATACAAAAATATGAACACACTATACGAATGGATACATGATTCCTGCAAACTCATTTGTAACCTATAGGATTAAGAGAAAAGTTTTGTTCAGTGTTATCTAACCCTAATAAAATACGAAAAACCGATTATATCCGTGCTACCAGTAAAATCATGTCCACATACAATTAAGTGTAGTTCGGACAAATTGCTTCGGCCCCAAGGTGGTCATACCGACCGGGGAATGTTAATCGTTTGAGGTCAAGAGGGGGTTAAGACGCTCCTGAACAAATAATAGTTTCGACTATAATGTGAGATGCTAATTGCTTATTCAGTTAGTACAATGCGCTACGTAATTGTTGTTTTCTTTTATGTGAATTGGTTAGAATTTTGATGCTGCATCTTAACTTTTACAGCAGTAGTAGTTCTGTGAATGTATTTGTGCCTCTTATATGAATAGTAATACTTTACTTTACGTGGTGGTTTACAGTTTCACGATAGAACTGATGCTTACAAATATTTGATTCAAGTATTCAGAATTGTATGTTTATTGGAAAAACGAAAATCTTAAAAATTAATTAGATATTTCTAACTTATTGAAGTAAGATCACGATAGCTATAGCAACTGAGGAAATATAACTTAAAGTGACAAGTTCAAATCATGAAAAGCACTTTTCTCTGCCGACGCCGAAAACAAAAGTAAACTAAAATCAGTTTCCCTGTTTAATTTAGCGGCAGTCGGCAAAAAACGGAGCCTTTTTGTTGACCGAACATAACAGCGAAGGAATGCATTGTCCCGTTATTCTGTCCCAAGCTGTAAAAAAGACAATATTTCTCCCTCGCTCCTGTCGCAAATCTGACTCACTTTACGAGACTCAATTTACACGAAATGTTCGCCTTGAATCATAGATAAAGTATGGAATAAGATATCAGTGTTTGTCAAAACATCAATACTGATCAAACATCGCATACAAACAAAATATGTTGATAGCAAAGCCATACTACCAGAAAATTTTTCGATAATTTTTTAAGATAACTGTTATTTCTATAGAAGTTTAACCACTATAATAGCGGTTTAACCAATACAATGAACGCTTTTCAGATATCATATGAGGAATTATGTTCAAGATTAACTAATAGAACTAGAATTGGGACATTGCATCTATTATCGTTCTAGGTAAATTAATTTTTTAGAATATGTACCAAAGTTGAGTTTGGTATATCAACCGATCTTGTTTAGAATTCTTACAAACAATATTATATATCATCTCATGTGACGCCTATAGCGGACAACGGAGCCGGTGGGTTTCCTATTTGGAAAAAGAACACCCCCACCCATTAACAATCGCGCCACAGTCTGCGCATCGATTGTGTTGCTGGCTTTTTACACCGCTTGGGAGACATTTTTAAGGGCCTCCGATATCCTCACTCAATCGAAACACGGTACAAGTCCCGATTCACGCTGAGTATTCTGTGAGCCCGTGGTATCACTTCGGACAAAACAGCCCAATTAGTGCGTTAGCATATGCTTTAGCATGGCTCTCCCACGGGAAAAACATAAGAATATCTCGGTTTTTAACTAATAACGATCAATATCAATTAAAATATTATAGCAATGTTAAGAATTACATAGAAATCAAAAGTTTAAATGCGAAGATAATTAATAAAAGTAGAGTTTGACGCTTCGAATCTATACAATTGGTGGCTAATGTAACTTTGTAGATCCTTTCATTTTCGCTTTAATCAATTACAGCGAGGGAAAACAATTCCAAACCCATTAGATATTTTGCGAAATAATTTGAAAGGGGTTTTTCGATAGTTTGAATGAAATCGAAATAGAAACAGTTTCCCATTTTTCTATTGCTCCTGACGTTTTAATAGCTGTAAATAAATTACATTTTAAATGATGAATATGAAAACGTAATGGTCGTTTTAGTAATGTATATAAGATAAGAATCTATTGAATCTAAGACGATTCCTGCTAATGTTAAATGCAACTCGTCTGTCTTGCTAACATTAGCAAGGATATTTTCATTGCTATGTAAAGAAATATTATTAGAATATAATAGAATACTTTACATGCATCTAAAATATTATACAACAAAGTATTAAATATATAGAAAAACATATATAGAACATATATAGTAACATATATAATATATTTATATAATAGAAACATATATAGAAAAATATGATGATAATTAAATTTAATCGTATTTATGTATACGTACTTTGATAATATTTCAATAAATATAGAATCTATATGTATTAATCCCTGTAACGTAAATGAGCCAGTAATTTTTTTTTCAGATATCTTAAAATGAAATGCGATATTAAATTTAACACTTAAAGCAATTAATGTCATACGATGGCATCATTACTTTATATGGTGATGAAGCCAATTAAACAAAACATAACATATAGACCACGAATGCAAGCTACAAGCATGTGATACTAATAAAGTAATAAATTAAAAACCTATTATGATAGATATGTGTTACAACCAGAATAGGTTTACCACATTATGCCTAAATCAAATTTGTATTTGTTTGCATCTACGCACAAGTATTAATGTTTCGTGTTTTATAATCCTAAATTAGATTCTACTGGCTTTATTGAGAGCACTTGAGGAATCTAAATGACCAAATCCAAGACAAAGTAATAATATCTACAAATATTAGACTATGTACCAAATTTGTATCGCGAACGATTGTTTACAGAGGTTACGAGAAATGTATAAATAAAAAATGCCCAGACGAGCTATCCTGTCTCACAATGTTCTCATGTATTACATTAAAACTTTCAAACAGGACGGAGCATTCCGACGACCTAAATTAAGCTTCATTAACAAGTGAAGTTTAAAACAAATTAAATACAACACCTTAATTAAAACTAAAATATTAGCCATAAATGCACGGCTTTTCATACGTTGCAGCTTAGTTCGTTTTAATGTTTTCATTAAAGACCTAATAAATGTTTTACTTGTAACGTGTAATATGTAATGTGTATTTGTTCAGGAACTACGACGATACATACAGACGCATAATCTCTAATAATTATACATTTTCTCATTGAACATTTAATTAACAAATTATAACTTAAAAATTAAAAATTTTCTATTTCTTTTTGTGTATCAAGAATAAAATAAAAAAGGAACAAACAACTTGTTATTTTTTTGCTTGACTAGTTTAATATAAAAAATGTAATTAAAAAGTCTTAAACAAATTGGAAACAAGATAATAAAGACGAAAAGTACAACAAAGTGGTAGCAATAAATTAAGTAAATAAGTATGCAGGTTTGACACCCGCTGGGAGACGTATCGTGTAAAGGCGCCTTGCTTGACAGATACAAAAAAAACCTTCCAAACGTGCCTGCCCACGCGACCATTAACTTGGAGGTTTATCGGCCCATTCATACCGAGATATATCTTTAAAATCGGGTGCGCGAGATCAACCGTGAAATTAGGCTTGTTTAAAAAAAGTTAAAATGTAATTATATAGTAAATAACTTACACTTGTAAGATAAAATCGATGAATGGATTTCGTTTTCGATAATTTGGAAATCTTTATCGATAAATGTCGACGAGGCCAGAATTTTGTTATTTCCTGACAGTAATTGAAGTTGAATTCTATATGTAAACCATTTACACTGTTTACAACAGCAAAGAAAATCTTTAATAGTGTATAGTGACCTGTAGTATACCATTGAGAGAATAAAATGCCTCTATCTTGTCAAACAGACATCTTATTATTAGGCATTCTACCAATGCCTTTTTCAAGTTTACTACTTAAAATAAATGTTACTATTTTAAATCACTGATTTCAGAAATCTTTTTTTAATTTGTCGCGTCCAATTTTTTATATTCAGAATAACGTAAAATTATACCTACCGTAAATTCAACACAAATTGCAATAAGCTATTCCAATAAAGACAATCATTATAAATGGTAGAGATCACTAATTTTACATCTCGACGGTGCCCGAAAAGCAATTTACTAACAGCCAGAGACAGGAAGGTTACCATTATAGGCATACAGTTTGAATTTTGTAGTCCGGTGATTATTGATTAAGCTTTTTTTGTCTCGATCGGAAGGTTAATATGAAAATAATGGGCTAGCTGGAATAAGGTAGGGGAAAATGATAGTTTACTGCGAGAAATAAGGTAGATGTAAGTTTATTTTATGTTTATAACAAAGAATGCCGTTCGGAGTGAGATCCTATAAGTATTAGTATCCAAATTTAATGTCTGTTATTAAGATTGCAAGTTAACATTAAGTTTAAAGTCAGGATTATAAAAACCACAGAAGTCATTGCTTTTATTAACATGAACTGTAGGTAGTTACTTTACAAGAAAACTAGAATTGTTACAACCAGATATAAACGGCATCGGAAAAATTGAAACGTAAATATTGGAAAAATCTGAAAATCGAATAGTCGGACGTTTGTGGCATTTCGAAAAAGGCAAAATGGAGTGTGGATTTTTATAACCGAATCGAAAACAAATAGAAAAGCTTCAATAAAAAATTGTATAAATAAAAAGCTTATTCTCGATAAACAATTGTAACTCGTACTGAAACACTAATCCGAATATCTAAAATCCTATAAGAATCAATCGCTAAAATTAATACTTGTAACCATTACTTTACCGTCTAAATATTCTGTAAAAAAGTAGAATTCATTTAATTCCTGAAACATCATAAGTAAAAATTAAATTATCGCTTCTAATATTTAACTAAACATTGTCGTAGCAAAAATTTGAAATATTTTCTCTGTCAAACAAAAACAAATATACCCAATCTGAATTCTTAAATTTTGAAACCATGGAGTTATTGGATTTCACTTTAATCGTTATCAAAACATGATCAGCTATCACAAACAGATAAAATATTTCTTGTTAAAATATATTTTAGTACAGGCGAATTTTAGTATTCCAGATACGAGAATTTAGCGTAAACTGACAATAAACACTTCGTTTTTATGACAGAAACGATTCTGTTTACAATATTTTTTTTCTTATCGTGTAACTCCACGATGCGGTTTAAAATTCATTTAACAAATAAAAACACGAAAGAAACTGTGAAATTATTATTTTAAAATACTGAATATGATAAAATAAATTGCTTTGTACCTATTACCTGTTAAGTCTGTGAGGTTCATATTAATTACAATAACATACGTTATATATGTTAAATACATTATGTTGTGTGTTAAGATTATACTAAAATTCCTGACCGAATATAATTTTTTATTTCACGCTTGCGGGTTAGGTACCCACATTCTCTTGAATACCTAATATTAAATGAAATTTAAATTTCTTCTCGAAAAGTGATATAATTTCTAAATAATTCAACGTTTATTTATTATATTAATAATGGTGTGTCGCATACTCACTTTTTTAAAACATAATGTTTAAATTAGAAACTAAAACTACGTCTAAAACATTTTGGATAATATTGACAATGGCCAAATTTGCTTAGCATTTATTACTATTAACTGTTAAAGTTTGGACATCCACAACAAATAGTGAAACGGTGTGCAAATGAAACATTTCCAACACGTTTATTAATTTTGCTATTGTTGCCAATTTGACGGCGCCGAGTTTGCGTTGCGCTAAAAGAATCTCGTAAATTTTTTCATTTTCACTGCTACACTGACAGATAGAATTGAATAAAATTTCGAGCAAAGCGTTCGTTTATCAGAATTTCATGTGACATTATCAGTTCACTAGTTCCAAATCGCGGTTTCTTCTTTTCTTTCATATTAATTTCGCGGTTTAAGTGTAACTGTTTGGTTCAAATCTTAATACATCTTTTAATAAATACATAATTTGACATCAATGTGAAATTACCGTTTATGAACTGCTGAGCAATATTTATAAAAGGCTTTAGTTAGTAATCTTCAAACAAATGCAGTATGTATAAACAATTGAAATGCTACCGAAGGGAAACAAAAGACTCGGTTTATATTGAACTACACTTCTGAGAAACAGAACGGTAGTGTCGGCTTTTTATGAACTTGATAAACAAACATACAAAACGAACAAGTCTAACGTATTATTTAGATACAGATAAATATCAGTTAGGCATAAAGATATAAATACTTACTAAATGAGTTGGCAAAATAAAAAACTGTCTGAAAGCACAGGCCTGTCAGTTTTTTATATGAAAATGCTGCAAACGAGCAAGAGGCTCATCTAAGGAAAGCGGTCCGCTGCACATGAAGACCCCTAGCCCTTGCATAGCCGCGGGTGCGTTGCCGGCTTTTAAGAAATATGTACGCTCTGTTCTTTAAGGGCTGCCCTTCCACAGAGTGCTGGTGCAGGGCACAATATGCCTTAAAAAACGCTCAGTTGTGGAACGACAAACATTGAGGTGAAGGCAGTCAGTAAAAGTTTTTTAAAAAAACTTAATTTTTAGTTTATAATGAATAATCTTAGTACTGTTTTAATTATCAGAAATAAAAATGAATATCATATCTATTATATTGTATGTAATTTAATCGCAAATTAATGCAAATTCCACGTTAGGTTGATTTGAATTCATTGCCAAAATGTATAAAAACAGAATTATACTCACGCGATGCAAAATAGCTTTTTGATTACCCACTTTGGGTTTCGCAGAAAAAAAGAGCAAATCTGTGTCTGTAATACAATCGAATCAAAAGATGACAGGTTATTATTAAACCTACTCTGTTTAAATTATTCAATTACATACAAATTGTCGTTTCAAGTTACACCTTCATTGAAATACTTCTATTGAAGAAATTATTAGGATTAATTTATAAATTTTACAAAGGATTTAACAAGTTTATCAATTATATAATTTTATTTATCAGCGCTAAAAGGAAATCTATCTAAGTAGGTTTTTTATCTTTAATATATTATAGAAAGGTTTTTATATATTTCTTGTGTAACAAAATATACGCTTCTCAGTTGAACTAATTCCATTATATATAATTAAGTGAACAAGTTTTCAGATCAATGATTTATCCAAGAAATGAGAAAGTTGTGACACGGATACACAAGAAATTGTAATCAAAACCTGACCCTTTAAATTTTAATAAGTCAATGTTGAATAAATTTGAGCAATGGATTAACACCTACGCTATCTTGTAACTGTCACATTTAGCAGATTTTTTTAAAACGTATGAGTTGTAATGTAATAATGATTATACCACGAGTAAAAGATAATTGACAGACACTTATGTATGTCTATGGCTTCATAGTTCCTTAGCGATTGTAGGTTGTACGAATGTAATGTTTTTGTAACTAATTTGACGCTGCGACTGGTTTATTAGACTGTTAACAATATAAAATCACATGGAGTAGTGTCAACTCAAAGCTGATTTACTCAATGCCTGAGTCGCTGTGAGTAAATCTCAAGTTGCTCTCTACCGTCTTAGACAAACACGGCGGTGTCAACTGTAGGCAGTAAGTCAACTGAACTGAAGCTAACGAAATAATTTTATCAAATTTGGTTTTAATATTATAATATATTTCCTCTATAATTACTGTGTTTTAAATAATTGACATTATTTCTGGATTTTAAAAAGCTGACGGAAAATTTGGTTTTGACAACGTTGACAAAATTTACATATAATTTTAAAGAATGATTATAATTTAAAATGTAGCTAAATAACACATAACACCTGTGAGTTATAACACCTGGTAGTCGATAAGTATTGTAGGTACGAAATTAGTAATAAAAATAAAAAAATAATGAAAATCTTGACAAAAACATAAATCCCTTACTTAATTTAAAAGATGTCTATAAATTGCAGCGAAATCTAAATCAATCGCGTCACCTTTTAAAGCTGTTTTAAAGTTTGCGTTTTGGTGTAAAAACGAAGGTTCTATGCCAAAAATGCTGCAATATAATTTTACATCGTGTTAAGGCTTTTGACATACAGTATTAATTTTTTTGCAACACAGTATTATATAGATTTTATGACGTCATTATATCTAGCACTTGTCATTAAGTAATTGTTCTGAAAAACATTCGTGACTTAACACGCCTCATCTTAAATGACAAAGGAAATCATGGTCTGTCAAGCTTACGCAACAATTTTCATAAATCGGTATTTTTATCTCGGATTTTTCAACATAATAGACATATTAAAATGGTTATAATTGTTATCTAATTTATTCTTAGCGTTTTATTTATCAATCAATCACTAAATTTTATTATTAATATTAAAATTTATGATCAAATTTTTATTTTATTTTCGTACTTGAACGTATAATTTGTCACAATAAGTTAAAATTTGTGATAGGTATGCTTTTTTTATGTACGTACATATTTTGTTGATATTTTTTTTAAATTCTTGTAAGTACGCTTTTTTTAACCTATAGCGGACAACGAAGCAGGTGGGTCTTCTATATGGTAAGAGAACACCGACGCCCATGAACACACGCGCCACGGTCCGCGCATTGTGTTTTATTCCTTCTTTTTACGTCACTTAAGCGGCACTCTTAAGAGCCTCCGATATCCTCACTCATTCTGCGAAACATATAAAAAATGCGCATGTTTCTTGGTTAGCGATATGGTTGGTCTAAATGACCTTTCGTGACCTTGTCTCATTTACATAAACTTATTATACAGGTTCTATACTTTTTTCTCGTGTGATGTATTGTTTATTCCAATTAAATCATTTGGGTGTTCTTAGTTTAATGCATTCGTATTTTCAAATTTATGTTCTTAAATAAGAAGAAAATATACATGAATGTGATTTTAAAGAATCTTTTAGATATTTTATTTCGTAACATTACTTTTGAGTTATAAAATGTTATTTATAAGGCATCATTAGGGCGTCAAATGTCTGAAAAGGCGTTAATGTACGTATTAATCCATTACATCCGTACCATTCTATAGAATTAGCAACATTGAGGAAACGATTGATCATAATGGGATCACATGAGTACAAAGCATACTATCAGTTACGGTTTTACGAGGGCGGATATCTACATGAATCTAACATCTGCCAGAAATGTAGTTCATAAAGAATTAGGTAATATGACAATTATTTTTTCTTTGAAGTATACGCGACTTACAATAATAGAATCAGTTAAAAATTAGTCGAAAGTTTTGAGATTCGATACGATTTTTGGTATACAGATAGGCACACGGTTAATGTTTAGTGGCATGTTACCATATTGCATAAATCGTGTAAAAATAAGCCAGTCCAAGGTTCAGTATCATGATCGAAAACAACTAAATATATCCAGGTATTGTTTAATCACAATAACTTGATGACAGTTTCAAAACATTTTATGTTAAAAATAGGAACATACGACTTGGGGACAATAAAAAAGAGCGTACTTATTGCTTTAAGGCCGCCAACGCACTCGTGACTCTGCAAGTGCTAGAAGTGTCCATGGGCGGAGGACCGCTTATGCTGGTTGAGATTTCTGCTCGTTGGCGATTTTCTTTCTCGCTCATTTTCATAAAAAAATATATATAGGTGTCTCATATCTATGTACCTACCAACCTAGAGATGAATTATCAGATTCTCAAATATTATTGTAAATATTAATATACCTAGTAGTGTTTGCACCAGCCATCTTTCAATTCGTTTGGGAGCTATGATACAAACTCACAGATATATCAAATAGGTACATACACCTTCTTAGTCTAAGTTTTTAATATATTCTGAATTATCTGAAGAAATAATTTATGTTTGTAAATAGCATATTGGAACGATATCCCACTCGATACATGTCTATCGTAATAAAATAAAAGTAGCAATTCTAAACGAAACCCATATCAAAACAATGAATGTCAACACGACATAAATACCGGCCTAATAGTCGGCAACTCGGAACTACGATATTGATACTCCGTCGAAATTTGTCAGTGCTTTGTGAGCCTTTCCGGCGTAACCGTTCAACAAATGGACTTGCAAAAACTAACGGATTGTTTGGGAACGTATAAAAGAATCGCAGGTAGAGGGTTCAAAATCACACTATAAACACAGGAATGCGATAGCTTTGGAATTATTTATGCAGTATTCATTAAGTTGAAAACTGTATTCACATTTCGCGATTCTATAAAATTAATGTTTCATAAAGCCATGTTTGTTCTATAGATGTATTTGGAAATTACCTTTGAAGTAGACATTGAATATACGCTTGCAAAAGTATACTGTGCGAGTTGGTAATTCTTTAAATCATCAAATACTTTTTTACTGTAACATCATTCCATTTAATGTTTATGTGATAGAATTTTCATAACTGAAATTTTTGGAAGATAATTTAGCATTGCCATATAAGAGAGGCCAACCATAATTCTCTATGTAGGTATAATCCAATGCAGAACCTTGCTTCCATTGCTCAGAACTGGTTTTCAATACTCTCCTCTGAAAACCGGTAAAAATCAACGAACAATAATTACGTTGGACTCACTTCTTTATAATCTAAGATAAGATACGGACATTGTTGATGTTAAATCTGAATCACTCATAGTTTTAATATGATATTGGTCGACCCGTTTCTAGAATACTTGCTGATAAACGAAAAAAAATTAGGTAGGTAGGTATAAAATTTTGTCGAGCTTGAATAGCAAAACCTTTTAACTTAAAAATGTTGAATTCACAGAAATATTGCAATGAATGTTTAACTACTTTAAAACCTAATCGTGAAAAGTCATAACTTCTATGAAACGTGTTTGAAAAATATTACCATCCGTTAGAAAGGTGGTAAATCATACTGACCACTTTCCGTTTATCCCCTTTTCAAACCTATGTCGTATGTGTTACATTGTAGAAAACCTAAAGTAACCATTGTACTAAAAAGCTATTACCAAGACTCTGGTTTTATTGGAAAACAACGTATTGTCGAATGTGAAAACAAAGAAACTTCACGACTGCAACATAGGTACTTAATGAAGATTGGAGTAGTAAACCTGTTAGTTTATTTTCAATTATTGTTTTACTTTCATATTTTACGATAATCGTCAGAAGTTAATACAATTTCTATAGATAGATGATATGTTGGCTTTTTGTTGTTACAAGTTTTTTAAAACGACTAAAATCAAATAGGTAAATTAAAAAAGCTCACTGAACGAGATAAACTCAGCTGTGAATATTAAAATATGACACCCTAATGTATAAATAGCGAATTATTTACATCATTTTATAAACCCCGTTGCGATTGAAAACGATACGTCCTATTCGCGTTAAGATGAATCGTATTACTAATTAACGCCCCAAGCAGCTAAGGCAGGCTGTGCGATTTATCGTAAATCCCAATTTAGAGCTGAGAGGCACGCGATTACAATCTTCTCACGACAGGGAAGGCGCGCGAAGTTCCCATCTCCGGGGAAATCACGCACGCAACAAATTTTATAACAACTCTTTTGCCTGAAGCGCCCGAGACGTCATACCACACACAGACTTGTTCAAAAGGAAAAACAACAAGGCGCGAGCAGTGCCTCTACGCCGCCTGTTTTCATTCAAACTTTAACCGCCACACACTGAAATTCACTAACACAGCTGCAAGAGGCACTGCGACACCAAATAACACTGACCGTTGTCGAGTAGGGCTGCAGGCTTAAGCGGATTCCGTCTTGAGCAAGTCGCTCGCGTAGCAATCTTTTCAGTTGGATACGTGGGATTTTCACTAACTCTGCTTTCCCCTCTTCATACTCATCCGCGTATTTCGCCGGCTCGATAGTAGCGATTGCTTGCTCTTTGCGGACTTCCTCATCACACCTGCAGTCTCGAGAGGCGGCAGCCTCTTCCAAGGTAAAATACACTGCCGCCGCACCTTCCTCTCGTAAAGTTCTCACCGAGTGCAACAGTCTTTGACGATGTGCCGGGTTTAGAACTCCGATCGCGTCAAGGTCGGGTTCCCCAACTTGTTTACATATTTCTAAATCATCATAACCATTGTCGATGAAACTCTCAGAGTACTGGCCCAGGTGGAGCGATCGCAACCACTCAATGACGATGTTGCCGGTCGTAGACGAGGCCATATCGCGTCAAAGCGCGCGGAGCATCACAGAGCGTACTCACGACGCGGCAGACAGCAAGAAACTGTCGGCCACGCTACCCTAATGCCCCCTCGTCCCGCTGTAAGCCGCGGTCGCCGCCCCTAGACCTACGTGCTTTTGCTTTTTGACATTTTGTAGCGTAATCGTTTCGTTTAACTGCGTTCCTATACCTAAGTTCCTATATATTCACATCTGGAATATAAAACAAAAGCGATCAACATTTTAACAGTACCTTAAAGAATCTTTATGGATCAGCAGCAATTAGACAAAGACTTATCCGACAATTTTAGCCAAAGCTTTATTCACTATTTTATAATCTACAAAAATAAAAAAGTTTAAATATAACAATAAATTATAACATATGAACTTGCTTATTTCATAACAATTTAAAAACCCTTCGTATTTATTATTTTACCTACTATAAGAACTCAAATTGTTTAAATACGATTGTTATCAGATTATAGTCCAAGCTTTTTTCCTAAATATCTACCAAAAAGTAATTTTCTAAGCGGGACAACCGTGTAAAGTTTACTTTGCTAAATCTGTTACTCATTAAACTTCTTGAACCATTTTTATCTTATTTTGGTAACTGAAACTACGAGTGTCGAGGTTTATGTAAGCGTACAAAACTTTCTTAATAACTTCCCCTTTAGCGCTTCATCTAATCTTTAATTATTTTTTAAATTCTTCAAGTTTTGAAGAATATTTTATTTTAACACACCGCTGCTTATAAGTAATTTTAAACTTAAAAGTAGTAAAAAATAGTTTTAAGATACAATAATGATCAAAGGTATCAGGCAATAATAATAAGGTGATCTTAGAATCAGAATACCCACATATTTAGCTATAATTTTTTTCTAAATACTTTTAAACTGTTTGGATACCGTCAATTGCTAATTTTAGTTTGAAGTTATGCAACGATGGAGCAAATAATTTATATCGGCAACAGAAAACTGCTTTCGAAGTATGTACAAATAATCTAATGAAGACCAGATCTATATTATTCACGTAAAAAATACATTTAAATCGATCTATTCGTTTAGGAGCAATGTTAACAATTTACTTGTCCCTTTTCTTATTTAATTTTATGTGCTTGTTGGGCACTATTCATTTAAGTCTAAATCTTAAGTCTAAGTCTAAGCCTTTAAGTTAAATCCACCTTTGAAACTGTTGCGATCAAAATAAAACTGCGTATAGATAGATATACATTATATTTTAAGCCCACGATTCTTGAAGTGGTGGGTGACCCGTATTATAAAAATAAAAGATGCAGACGTTGAATGGCAACACCCGAACATCGTAATGCATACACCGTAACTGTGCAAAACTCTGTTGGCCTACTTTCAGAGGGATCACTTAATTATCACAGTCTACATACACTGAGATCTTGCAATTTTAAGTTCTCATTATAAATTCACGTAGCTACAACGGTCAACGTCAGTTATCGTTTCAAAACCATATTATACCTAGGTGTTGCGCGTTTGAGTAATGGATAATTTTTATTCTAATACTAGTTTAGAGCTAAGTAATTTCATGTAGCCTGTTTGGGTAACATATTGTAGAATTTCATTAAAAAAGTAAAATTATTTTTACAATTTGATGTCTATTTTTTTGTAAATGTAAAATTTGAATCATTAACTTCTGTTACTTTGTTTGCTTTTTAAAGAAATACCTCCGTTGCCTATTTAGATACATATTATATTTATATCTTTAAATAGAAAATGTCCATTCCCATTTTTAGTCGAGAATAGGATAGCATCAGGATTAAAGTTAACGATAAAATATACAAGCAAAACGTACCATTCAAAGAAAATGAGGCTCTGCTCAAAACTAGGCCAAATAATCTAGCCTATCTGAGATAGCAAAATGTCGTGATAACCTCTGAGTCTTATCATTTCGTTTTGTCGTAACTAAATGAGATTGCTTGAAATTGTTAAATCGATTCACGTTTTGAGTTTACTATTGAATTTTAGATTATTCCGTATATCAATAGATTGGGGCAGGCACATATTTCGTCGCGATATTTATACCTAGCTAATGTTAAAAACAGGTTCTGCATTAAGTTTTTTTAAGCTTATTGAAATATATATTATTACGTACCTACACGTAATGCTTATTTTCTTAAGTATTGCCATATAATTTCAAGTGATACTTAGTCAACAATCTAAATTCTACTGAAGTTTAGCACCTCATACAAATTCAATGAGGTAACTTTAGTTCAATCAAGCATAAACATTCATATCAAAAGCAATATGGAACTGTTAATGCAAATATAAGTACGGTCTAGTCCATTTCGACTGTGAATGTCGGACGATATCAACAAATCTTCCAAAGAAACTATTCGGGAAGTACAATATTTCGTTTTATGTTCAATTTCCATACGCGGTGAGCGTGAAAGACTTAATGGAGCAAAAGATTGCGATTCGGCCGCCGAAAAGATTTTTTAAACTCTCGTAATGTGACTTAGAATGACTTCTCCGGAAAGGTAACTTAGATATTACTTGTGAATGAGATTGTACATTACTAAGCACTAAAATATAAAATTAAGTGTTCGAGTATATAGATATTATACCATCTGCAGATTGACTTATTGTGAGAATTTTATCTTTGTGCGTTTCATCTGATAATGTTGGAAATCTGACGAGATAAAATAGCAGCTAATATATAGAACTAGTAAATATTGTCTTCAATGGACGGTATATTTTTGAACATCTGCTTTCTTTAAAATACTAATTTAATTTGATATAGATCGAAACGTTACATTTGAAAATACAAAAATGCACTCACACCAACAACATAACTACATAAAATTTTGGCTAAAAATAAAATAAAAGCCTTTTTTGATTTTTAGTATAAACTTCATATAAATACCTATTTAAGTCAGTAAATATCTTAAAATGCAAATACTATGGCTACTATTAGCTTAATGTATTATTATTATTTGAAAAATATAATTCATCCGAATTCGCAATTAAAAATTTACTTCTACATCAACACAACCCTTTCAGGATAAATTCAAAAAAGGAAAACAAAATCCTAAACATCTCAATCGCATTCATTTCCTCCCGAAGCGCTATTCATCACCAACAAAAAGTTCATCACTATTGCCTAAACCAATTTATCTTGCGAGGGGACACAGTAATGTATTCCTCCCAAAATCAGTGCCCTTTGGATGTAGACAAATGCTACTCGTATACTCAGACACACCCTGCGGTAAATGACCTACTAGTGTAACCTTTTGGGTCAGATTTCATAGACGGAGTGAGTATTTAAAAAGCTTTCTGCCTAAACACTTACTCAGCTATTGTATTGAGCCGTTACAATTCAGCCGTTTTAACCGCTGCATTCATATTAACCGAACCATATAACATATTAAAGATAATTCATGTTACGTTTCTTAGAATAAGACGTTTTCAGAGTACAATAAATTTCTATTTGAAAAATACTAGAGGTTTTTTAAAAACTGTTCCACGAAATCAGTTCTCAAGTTTTTTTAAATTAAGTACATTCCTTTGTGTACATTTATAAATAAAATAATTCTCCAATACATTCAAGACATTGAAAGAGATTATTTTGTAAATAATATAATAATATTTACTGTACTATACGTTGATCGTTAAACTTTTTTTTCCCTCGAATTGTATTATTATACTGAGTGTTCTATCTCATAAGCCACTGCAGTTCACACGAGATCACAAGAAGATCTCCTTTTATGGCCAGTATTATGAACACCTTACGTTGACACAATGAAGGCTTTTAGGCTACAGAGTGAAATTATATTGTTTTTATATATTTTAAGAAAGTAAATAAAATTTAAAACGTGCATTGTTGGCGAATATATGTGATATAGGTATATGAATATATACCTATATGTAAATAAATAATTATTCCTATATATTCATATATGTTTAATTTATTGTTACATATCACATATCATGTTGTTCGTCATTTGTAATGCCTTAATTTTGAGATATTAATGGATGGCAACGCAAGGGCTACGGGTGTCCATGGGCGGCGGATAGCGTATCCTAGATGAGCCTCCTGCTTATTTGCCACCGATTTCATAAACAAATTATGAATGAAAAATTACATCCAAAATTGCAAAATGTATCAAACTACTGTCATATTATGTCTGATCTTGGTGTGACGCATTTATAAAAATCAATGTGGATATCTACTTAACGTA
Source organism: Delias oraia (assembly GCA_018230265.1). Lineage (NCBI taxonomy): Eukaryota > Metazoa > Arthropoda > Insecta > Lepidoptera > Pieridae > Delias > Delias oraia. The sequence goes on along the minus strand of DWCF01000524.1, from coordinate 2,276 downwards.
TTTGTGTTGTTATGCTTATGCATTACATTTAAAAGAATTATCGGTACTATTTACTGACAATATTCTCCGAAATAAAGAGCTAGGCCAAGTTTCGGCATTTTTCGCACAAGCCACGCTGCTTTATCAAACATTGGAACAGTGGAACATGATTATAAGAGAACGTGCCTCGAATATCTCCCGCCGAAGGAATCGCGGCACATCAAAGGAAAGGATCGCTTTGGTACTGATATGAAAAAGTATACTTGTTATCGCTAACAAATTTAAGAGCCATTATATTTCTTGATCAGAGTAACTATATTGTTGGGAATGCAAGGCCAAAGTTAGCTCTGACTATTTTATATTATTAAATTACTATTAAATTACTTAATTTTACATACGAATAAATAAAAATCCATAATTCAATGTGTTATGAATAAGTTTACTGAAAATACTTTTTATACGAGTAATGAAAATATTACATAAACTAGCAAAAATTAATGGTTTCACTAATCAAAGATCGTGTTTAAAACTTTTTACTGCAAACAAACGGGCATCATGCATGCACACCTTGCTTTATAATACTAAATCATAGTCGTAGAAGTGTTTACACGTAACACGCCCACGACAACAATATTAAAATTGGATTAGGATAAAATATTGGCCAATTAAAAGTAAGAAAATACTACAAAAAAAATCGAAGTTGTTTCATTGCAAAACCAAATACAAACCTCAATAAATCTTAGAAAATAAACAAATAACTTTAACGGCATCATCTTCAGTGTACTTCTTAAATTCTCTAGACCCTCGCGTATCTAAGAATCGTATCTCTATAAGAAAATCGCAAAAATACGCTCTGACGCCCTTCGCACAAAATTACACCATTCCTTAAACCGATAGTCATTATTCTCAAATCAATCGCTATTCTAGCAAGGAATAAGACTTCCTTGTGCCAATTGATGCTAAAATGGAATTTATACACTTTAAGATAGAAGCGAAAATTGTTCGTAAATTAAGTTTATGAGGGGACAGGAAAATACGTTTCCATTCTACACAGTTGAAAGAAAAGGTTTTTCTCTTTCTATATTAACGCCATTTAAGTTTTTAACTCGAGTTTGCAAAAGTATTGCGATTATCTAACTGATTGATAAGCAACAATTTGTTGATTTGCATCGGACTTTAGTACCTACTCAAACTGTAGAGATCATTTCAGAATGTGTTGTAATGTAACTATAACTTGATAGAATGAATGAATAAACAGCTTTTTAAAGTTTTGTTAATAAGTGTTATTTTGTAATAAATATCGTATACGCTATAGACTATAGTTTACCAGAATATCAGATACTAAATCTTCCATGATTTGTATGTGAATGTGTAAACTATCGAAGGTTTGAACGGATGCGTTCATGACCACGCATTTAATTAGTTTCGTTGCAAATGCAGTTCTACAGTCTGAATTCCGTTTGAGTGTTAGATTGCAATAATTGTAAGTTGTAACGATCAGATCTAACAGGGCTGACAAATTCAATATTCTTGATTTATTGCCCCTTCTGTTTATAATTTAAAAATATTGTAATTTCTATAATATTCTTATTTTTATTTATAGTTTTTATTAACGAAATAGCCATTTCCAAATTTTCCAGAACATTTGAAAAATTGTATAAGTAATTGAATACGTTCATGCAATCATAATTTCGTACATGCTTTTAACATAGTAATAGCAAATATGTAGGTACTACATGTTGAAAATATTCCCTTAAACAGTTTTTCTTATGATATTTCCTTAAAAATTAAAAAATAATACCACGCTAAAAGGAGAGAAGAGCCTTCTCATTAAAACGAAACTTTTAATTAAAAACGCGAAGGACTTGTTAAACTTCCATTAAAAGTGGGGTGTATCTTTATTATATTCTAAAAGATAACAACTAATGATTTTGAGCCAGAATTTTTAACTTGGATTCAAAAAGTTTTGAAAACATTAAACTATCCATTCGCCTGATAATTTTAAAACTCTTCTATCAGATTATTTTTATCGAAAAGGCTGACTTCCCCACGTATAAAGGATGTGAATTTCGAATGTTTCGAATGTCTCGATGTTTGTCGTTCCAAAACTGAGCGTTTTAAGGAATTTTGTGTCGCGCACCAATACTCAGTTAAATCAGCTTCCTGACAGGTATTTTCAAACCAATACGACTTGGGGATCTTAAAAAAAGAGCGTAAGAGCGTACTTATCTCCTTAAAGTCCGGAAATTCACCCGCGGCCATACAAAGGCTTAGGATGTCCATGGGAGTAGGACAGG
>DWCF01000523.1:0-44557 GCA_018230265.1 Delias oraia | reverse complement strand
ATGGCTCCAGCATAGCTCTCCCATTGGTGCGACAGTATTAAGACACTCGTCCGGCTACTGTTAAGCTCTTTCAGAGAACGAATAAATTATAAATAAAATTATAACTGTCCGGACGGGGAGTCGAAATCAATATGTCTCGTTTCATGGTACACTCTTAAAACCAAAATTACGAGGATCTCAAAATATTTATTTATTTCTTTATAGTAATATCTCAAAGTTGTACAGCAAAATAATATAGATAGAGATATTTTTGTAAAATATAACCAAAGATATTTTGATATTCAGTATTTTTTTTACATTAAAACAGTTCTTTATCTTAATTATTATTTAAATTATTTTGCGTTTAAACTCAAGTTGGTAATTAAGGTTTTAAGAGCTCTCCTCAGCGTCTGTTTGTTTTGTTTGAAAAAATAATTTTGAAATTAAAATAACAGGCCGGAATTTATAATTTGGTATAAGGTATAATTGATCAAACACTCAAGTATTACTCATCATCGTCAGCCTATTCAAGTCCACTGCTGGACATAGGCTTCCCCCAAAGACGCCCAAGTGTACTCGATAATTGTAAATTATATATTATTTAATATATTGCTTAAATATATTTAACACATGTTCCTCGACCGCTTTCTACTATTAGAAATAAAAAGCTAAATGATACGTACAGAATTAAAAGGTGAAATTTATTTATGTTAGTTTTATGTAAAATCCAGTATTTCTAAATGTAATTTTTTTTTGAAATTACCGTTTATATAAAAGCTTATTATGAAGAAAAATTTTAATACCATATATTTCATATGGAACATATTTTAACATAAATAAAAATAAGAAGTATTGGAGAAGTTATCTCTGACTTACTCCACTAATTTTATTAATGCTTTGATCTTGTTATGAGTTTCACAAATAGAGTTTCTTCCAGTATAATATATTATTTATTTACCTTATTCCAAAGTGTGTTCGTAAGTTTTGCAAACAAAATGGAATTAACTATATATAAGAAAAAAATAGAGGCAGTATAAATAATATATTATTCTTGGTATTATTCTTTCGAACTATAAAGACATATAAAAAAGACAACATTCTTTGCATTGTTTTATCGATTTTTTTTAATTGACGACGTATATATAAATGACCAAATATCTTTATTTTGCAAACAAAAGAATTTTTATTATTCTAGGAATTTAATCTGCAATAAACATATTTAAAAACAAATCTATAAGCTAAGCAAAGGGTTAAGTTAAGGTATGTTCCCGAGATAGAACAGAGCTTTTATCTATTCGCGTGTTTAAAAATTTGTTTTTAAGCATTTACTGTTCGTACTTTAACAGCTATATCGACTTGAAAGGTGTTAATTCGCTAATATTTACTTCCCTCCGTTGTTTCTACACACTGCATAGAAATTACGTAACTTCTGTGTTCACAGTGAGCTATAGATTCTAAAAATATAGTTGTAATTATTAAAGTAAGAATAAAATATAATAACAATTTTTTTAAATAGATTATATTTTATAGAAAGATTATTATGAATTCAAACTTTTTAATTATTTTGTTACATTGGTCATATAGGCTAATCACAATTTATGTTCAATTTATAATTGTAAAACTTATTGTTACAAGTATCTCAAGTAATATCTGTTTCTTTTGTGTTTCTCATATTAAAAGTTAAATAATCTCGTGTAAAATAGTGCTTCTTCATATTAAAAATTTAATGCGTAGTTTATAAGAAAAATGCAGCAATAGGGTTGCATGCAAATCTTAATCAGAGCTGAGTTGTGCACATGCTGTGCAGTTTCATAATTCGGTAGCACTGGCGTCCGGCCAAATGCCACAGTTAATAAGCTAGGCGATCACCTCGCATATTTGCCTTCCACCCGCATCCCTTGAGTGTAGTTGTAGCTTTTTATTACAGCCTTTTTATCCATTTTTTAATCAAACGAAACGCTTCCGTTGCATGAATGTTAAACGCTAACCTAGGATATTACACGCATAGCGGTTCGTTGCTGTATTATAGCGCTTCGTAGAACTTCATACTTATATTACCACGCGATTCAATATAAAAGTAATATTCTATGTAATATCTAAGATTGTCCTAGATTTTATATATTCAGTTACATAGTGAAGGTATTTTTAAGCAAAAGTATTTGCGAAAGTTCTAACATTAGTCCGGCTCGACTTGAGATTCTGTCAAGGCTCTGCTATAAATCGATACTGCACTAAGACACGTGTATTATAACGTATTGAAGCACCACTCAAGCTCGGGCCGACACTCGACTCGGCTGTGTTAACCTACTGTCATTCTAACCGTTCGTTTACTTACATAATTGACTACATTGTTATAGCTAAGTATGTCTTATAAATTAGCTCAGATACTTTTATTAACATATCAAATAATTATTCATTATACTTATATTAAATTTGTTCTATTTTCTCATCAGAATCTGAATAAAAAGTTTTTATTATTCAGCTCAATTTGTTTCATATCTTCTTTGTAGGTGATCTTGTTATATATTTTATTTTTATGGTATAGTGGACAACGGAACACGTAGGTTTCCTATATGGTAAGAAAACACCGCCACCCATGTAAAACCGCGCCACAGCCCACGCTTTGGATGTGTTGCCGGCTTCTTGCGCCACTTAAGCTTCATGTTTAAGGGCCTCCGATATCCTAACTCACTCAGCGAAGGACAGTAGAAATACCGGTTCACGTACAGCTACCATTTCACGCTGAGTATTCTGTGATCCCGAGATATCACTTCAAACGAGCGGGTCCAATTAGTGCGTCCGCATATGCTTTAGCATGGCTTTCCCACGGGTTGTTGTTTTTTTATGTTTGTTTGTGGTGTGTAAATGTTTATTTTATTTAAACTTACATTTACTACTAGTATTTAAAAAAATAATAAAAAGCCCTACTGATTGAAGTCTCATCTGTAATATTATAAAATAACAAAGTACTTACAAAATAGACATATAATTACACATTTAAATACCTCAACTTTTTATCATTAAGGATCCTCAAAATCTCCACTTGAAAAGAGAATTCCAAATAATTCCCCGAGTTATAACACATAGAAGCGTACGTGACAATCTCTGAAAAGTGCTTTGGTTTAAGGATAAGGGATGAGGGGCGGAGGGAGTAAAAATAGGGGTAAAGGCAAGGGGAGGGATGATCACTCGTACTTTGGATTTATCGTGAACACGTGATTGTTGTAGCAATGGAAAAGGGTACATCGGATGAGCCACTAGAGTACTCGCGACGATTATGAACCATTCTATTTAACACTAGTGGATTTTTGTAAAAATATTTTATAGTTTGATTTTAACTGTAAATATTACTGGGTTCTTATTTAAGATAAATAATAAAACGTGTCAGTACCACTTGTTTGATCCTATAGTAGACATTACAGTATACTATTACATTATATAATGAAAGATAGATTTTCTATACTCTTTAGTTTCACCCGTGGGAGAGCCATGATGAAGTATATTCTGACTCACTAATTGGGCCGGCTCGTCCGAAATGATACCCCGTGCTTACAGGATACTGAACGTGAAACGATACTTGTACTGTGTTTTGGAGAGTGCTTGAGGATATCGGAGGCCAATAAAAATGCCACTTAAGTGGCGTGAAAAGCCGGCAACACAACCAATGCGCGGAATGTGGCGTGATTGTTCATAGGCGGCGGGGTTTTCTTACGATATAGGAGACCTATCTGCTCCGTTGTCCGCTATCTTATAAAAAAAACTCTTTAGTATATGTCGAATAAATATATAGATTTTTAATACTTATGAGACTAGTTTTTTATTATTGTCACAACTCGCCATACAATATTACTCAATAGGTATAAAGACTAAATACGGTAAGTATGCCTTACAAAAGTCAAATATGGAATCATGCGTGCCGCGTACACTCTACAATTTATACTTGAAGAATAAAGATAAGTCAAGACAATAAAAGCGCAGGTGATAAAGCGATAATCGCTGCATTATTGATAGCACTTGACAAATCACTTACTTGAATAAGGCTTACTGCCGCCTCGGAGGCTAACCGTAAATGTTGCGTTTTGTCTTTTATTTTGTAGCCAGCAAAATTCGATTTATTTATCTACATATAATCTATTAACTTTATTAAAAAACTATGAATCGGCTACAATTTAAAGTTTATATGTTTACTTAAAAGTCAAATTATAGTTTATTTCTTAACTTTAGTTATATTACATTGATTGTGAATAAATTGAATATAAAATTTAACATTCTTTATAATTTATATAAGCAGATTATGCCACTATGATAATTTGGTTATTAATTTAAAAATGTAGTTTTTAACTGTCTGATTCGTTTTATTTTACAAGTTGTATAACAACACAACGCAAACTATTAAAATGATATGCATTGTAAAAACAAAATTGTATATGACAACAAAGTTTAACACTTCCAGATGGAAATTAGGAAATTCCGTTATGAAAATCAGAACCGTTTTATGCAGATCCTTATTGCATTCAGGTGCAAACCGAACAAGGACAGAACTGCTAACAAAGCCTTTGTGTAAAACTAAAACTACTGTTTACGAACAAGGAACGTAATTATGAAACTCCGATATCCTGTTTTGTATAGTGTAATTAAATGCGATAGTTTTTTACTCTAAGTGCTTCAGATAAGCAAAGGTTTAATTCCTTCAAAATATAATATGTAAAGTCGAAATACTTAATAATTATATACCCGACTATAGAACAGTCGCTGTCCATAATTTTCGAATCTTGCTGTATCTTACTGTCGTTAAAACGTGTTTGTGAAAAATTAAAAATTCTAAGTGGAATAATATTTTTGAATAGTTTTTGTTTTAGTAAGATCATAATATAATAGATTTTATGAATACATTTATCAAATTCCCAGCGATTTTAACTAATTTAACTATTAATTTGTCTTTACAGTTGTCTTATTTAACCTACTTTTGCTTTTTTTATATTATATAGCGGACAACGGGGCAGGCGGGTCTCCTATATGGAAATAGAACAGTGCCGCCCATGGACAACCGCGCCACAGTCCGCGCATTGGTTGTGTTTTCGCCGACTCCGACGTCCGATTTTTTACGCCGCTTAAATCCCACTTTTAGCATCCGATATCTTTACTCACTTTGAAAAATACAGTACAAGTACCGTTTAACTCTGAGTATTCTGTAAGCCTGTGGTATCGCTTCGGACGAGCCGGCCCAATTAGTGCGTCAGCGTATGCTTCATTATTAAGACACTCGCCCGGCCACTGTCAAGCCCTTCCAGAGACTTAATAAAATATAATTTGTAATTGTCCGGACCGGAGTTCGAACCCGATACCTCTCGCATCATGATACAGTTTTAAAAACATTAATCTACGAGGCTACTATTATTTGTTATTTTATTTTAATATTAAATTGCATTTTAATATTATGCAAATTTTAATATTAAATTGCGAAGAATAAACCGTTCTTTCAGCAATGACAATAAATAAATTACCATTCCGAGCCATTAAAATTTCCGATAACAGCAAACCAATTCAACTTATCCTAGATTTTATTCACACCACACGGCAATGAAACAATAATTCCTACGTCGGTGCCAATGCAGGCTACACATAAACATGTCATAGTCATGAATGGGCCAATCGGAAAATGTCCGTACAATAATTTTATATTGATTCAACACGACGCGCCGCGGCAAAAACGAATAAAGCATACATTTGAATATGTGAACAATGAAATGTAAGAATTCATATAAACTGGTCTCTTTCAGAGTAAAACTAGGTTCGCGTTTCATACAAAAGTTATAAAGACGCAACGTTTTTGTGATCCTTTCAATGATAGAAAAATACGTTTATTTATGAGAGTGACATACACTTTATAATGTAAAAGAAAAATGTAAATACTTTTTATTTTCATTCGGAATCGCTAAGTAATTCGAAGAAAAACGGTCCAAAGATAATGTTTCTTAGAAGCGCTGCATTAATGATGAAAAATATGTGAATAAATTCTTTAGTAAGCTTGAAAATGCCTGTAAAAAAGTCTAAAACTTTCAAATATTATTTAGCAAATAATTGATTGCCGGTAAAGTTTAATTTATACCATAAAGAACTATTTATTTTTAATTATGTAAAATAACCCTTATTTTATTATTTTTTCTTAAATTAATATTTAAGAAAAAATTAGCCTTAATTTTCAGAACATAAATTGTGTCCACAAACCTTTATCAAAGTGACATACAAATTCAGAAACCATTTGTGTTGTTAAATCATTTCAAAATGCATTCAGCATTTGTCCACCGCTACTGCTCTCTCTAACTGCGCTAACTCAATGGCATAAGAGCTAAAATGCAATGGCACTAATTTTGAAGTCACATCTGCGTTGATAATTAGAATTATGAAGCCAAATCCAAATAACGATTTTGCAGAAATGATTCAAAATTTTTTATCTTTTCTATACTCATTTGTTTCAGAATTGAAAAGTCTACATACTTAAATAATATTAAATAACTAATGAATATGGCATAAGGTTTTTTACCTAATTTTAATGCATTACCATTTTACTTGTGATATTAATATTATGAGGCTTTAACTTCTGTTTGGTTGCGCCAGTAACTTTTGCGGTAATTGTTATTAAAGTTGCTTGTATGCGTAATGCAAATACGGACAGAAAAACGGAATCTAGAAATAAGGATGCACATACATAGAATGAAAAATGCACATGCAGCTTTCTTGCAAGCTAAGACAAGACCATAATTCTCACACTTTTTCGCACAGCAGTGGTTCGGAATAATGACAAACTATAAACATGTGCGTGGGAGAGGCAACGAAGAGTCACAAGCTTTTAGATAGATTTATAAATGAATTAGTTATAATTGTAACATCCAAACTAATGTCACCACTAAAATTTATTAAACTTCAATATAATAATGTTTTATGTCATAAATGTTCGACATATTTTATGAATACATTGTCAATTAATACATCTTGTGAAATAGTGGCTGTACTTATTTAACATTAATAGAATATTCGAAGATACAGGTTTTAAAGTGTGGGAGAGCCATGCTGAATTATATGTGGACTACTGAAACTGGAAAGGTCTACTGATATTTTTACATTAACGGTGGCAAACGAGCAGGACGCTTACCTAGGGCAAGCGGTCTTCCGCCCATGGACATCCCCAGCCCTTGCAGAGCCGCGGGTGTGCTGCCGGTAAAAATGTAAGCTCTTTTCTTGAAGGTCCCCAAGTCGTATTGGTTTGGAAATCCCCCTCATTTTGGTTTGGATATACCGTTTATAGTTTTTATTAATATGTGTTATAGGAGGAATTGAGGGATAACTTAACCATCAGTGTGATGAGCTTCGTCCCGACACTAGATGATGATGGAAAGCCCATCACCTGCCGTGCAGAGAACCCTAATGTTACCACCCTGTTTCTTGAGACAACGTGGACAATAAATGTTGTTTGTAAGTAAAATATAATCATTTCAATATCCTACAAAATTAAATGGCTTCCAAGGCGCTATTACTTCAAATTTGTTTACGAAATACATTTTGGACATATTTATTAATCACAGAATGCTCTACATGAAACGGTTTTTGTTCTGCTTCGCTGAGTGAATGTGGATATCGGAGGCTCTTTAAAATTACGCTTAGGAGGCGTAAAAAGCCGGCAACACAACCAATGCGCGGAGTGTGGCGCGGTTGTCTAAGGGTGTCTGTGTTATCTTACCTTATAGGAGACCCACCTGCTCCGTTGTTCGCTATATTATAAAAATATATTGAAAGTTATACCAGCGGGAAAATTTAAAGGTTCCCGAACTTTGATATTGAATTGATGTTTTACTATAATAACTAATTAGGATTTAATTCAATTGAATTTTTTAATATTGAAATAATATATCGTATAAAGAAACATTCTTTAACAATTTATTTGTACTTTTTTCAGATCCACCCGTCGTAAAACTCAGATTAGGCAGTTCTTTGGCTGCCAGCGATATAAAAGAAGGTGATGACGTGTATTTCGAGTGTCATGTGCGAGCCAACCCGATGGTACGAAAGCTGTCATGGCTACACGATGTAAGTACATATACTATAATTTATATTGTATAAAAATTATTAAAAAATATTTGCTTAAAAATCCTTATTTATTCATAACTATAGTTTGTTAAAAAAATATTTATTCACCATAAACTTCAATAATGTATACACTAGAATAGTAAGAAGATTTCATTTAATCTTTGTAGCGGCAAAGAGAAGATAATTTTTTTCTTTTATGTTTTTATTATTTAGTTATTTAAATAAAAGTAAAGTAAATATTCTATCGAAAGTTTATCTTCCTATGTGCCCCCAATAATAAACCTATCCGATTTCATGCGTCAAGAGATATTTTTTTTTATAAAAAGGGTTATATTTGGTCAGTTAAAGTTATATCATAATTGTCTTTTTCGTAAAGAAAGATTTATAGTTGTACGAGTACAATTTATGTAATACATATGAAGTTCTTACAAAATAACTTCATTTATTGAACAATTAACTCAACTCGGAAGTTGTAATTAAGTTAAATTGTTTCAACAGTGACCTTATAAAGAAAAACAAAACTCAATGTTTGCAGGAATTACAAGATAGGGACTGTTTGGTTTAGCCTAATGATTTTGTGGAATAATTATGTTGTCCAATTTCACCCGACTGTATCGCGGCCTATAAATGACTGGCGGGCTTAAATATTCTACCAAAATAAGGATTTTAAATAGTTAAAACCGACCACCTTTCATGTACGTAATTAGTTATTTATTATTATAATTATTTATTATTATTATTATTTATTACAATTATTAATTTGCCTAATTTTCTAAAAATAATGTGAATTGAATGAGAAAATATTACGATTGTAATATCAAAAGATTGTTACAAATAAGGAATTACAAATTTCAAATAGCATATACAATGCAATGGATTTTACATTCACAATATTACGACACAAAATATTAGATTTTTTTTATATTGTCAAAATGTCCTCTCTTTCCTCGCGTAATTTATAGAAAGACGCTTGAGATTGAGATTTTATCTTTATGCACAATTATATACGTAGACATTTATATGTTCGGAGAACTGAAAAAGGGCGGTTACGTAATCCATTTTAGACTGTAAAGATTTTTATCACGTCCCTTATAAAAAGGTCACAGGTTTGGTTAAGCATTTCAATTCGTAATAGAAAATCTCATACTTAGGCTTAGATCCTCTAAAAGCGTTGTCTGAGCCTTTTGTACCTGAAATAACAGTCTTTTGATAAAACGGGCACTGCTTTAATAGAGGACAAAAGATTTACAATAACAAAGTGAGTAATCCGACATCGACGCTCGCAATAATATCCTGCTGAGGGAGGGGCGGGGCATAAAGTAATAGATGGCAATGTTCGGTCCGATAATCGCTTTCTATCGTCGCTCGTGTTTTAATCAGGAATGTAGAGCTTGTTTTTTTCATTTTTGCTTTGCTTCACCCTTTCAGGGGGCAAATAGCCGCTCGTTGTTTCACGGATTGTGATGCGCATCACCGCACTGCCTCGTTCTATACTTTGTTTGTTGCTTTTGCGACTGTTATCCGTCCTGTGATCGCAGTTTAGTATCTGTTTAGCTGTTTGCGATTACTTTTCAGTTGTGGATACTTTTTGTTTCTGTTGAAGTACTAACTGCCTGTTTTTACAATTGAGTTTTTATACAATAGGTAAGGAAATTGAGTAGATTTTTGCTGTTAATTTTTAAATATGAAATTCCACTAAACTTAATTTTGATTTTTTACTTATTTAAACCTTATTTAGTCATATACGTGAATGTGATTTTGTTTTCACTTTTAGTTTAATTTCCGTTTATTTGTATTTTTTATTTATTTTTTATGGTATAGCGGGCAACGGAGCAGGTTGGTCTCCTATATGATAAGAGTACATCGCCGCTCATGGACAACCGTGCCACAGTCTGCGTATTGGTTGTATTCCCGACTTTTTACGCCGCTTAAGAGGTATTTTTTATGGGCCTCCGATATCCTCACTCACTCAGCCCTTCGTATCCCTTCGGACGAGCCAGCCCAATTTGTGCGTCAACATATACTTCATCATGGCTCTTCCACGGGTGAAATTATTATTAAATTTATATTTTTTTAGTTTATTTATTATTGTTATATACATATATATACGACTTTACATACATATTATATAATATCTGTAACTTACTATCTAGTAAACACCTATTTGTAATATGTATGTACATTGCATTGAAAATCTGCATTTTTCTCGCTTAAACATCCATTTGTCCGGTTTCCGTCGACACGCCTCATTGTTTTATATGTGATTGTTTTTGAAAAATGGCTCCGTCCCCAGCGATTCGCTCGAATTAAAGCACTGAATTTACTGCTCTCGTTGCAAAACATCGCAGTTGCCGGAATTTTTGCAGAAAAAAAATACCAATGTTCGCGTTTGTTTGTTCGCCGGAAAGGTCTGTGTTGACACTTGTACTGCTGTAGCATTGTAGTGTGCCGTGTTCGTGTTTTTATAAGATTTCAATAACGATTACCGTACTGTCTCTACGCAGCTGTTGGCAGTTAAAACGAAACTTCTATATCACTCGTATGTTCATTCTTGTATCAATGTTATTTTAAATATATTACCAAACATTGATAAATAAATGTGGTTAACATTTAATAGCACATATTGTCATAAAATTCTTTAATAATAATAATTCTTGGAAGACTACTTAACCTCGTCGAAGGTACCACTGTCTAACAAAATACCAGCGGGAATCAGTAGTTCTTCTAGTTGTTGCTGAGTAGTTAGGATATTGAAGGCCTGTGAAATAATACCTCTTAAGCTGCGTAAAAAAAACTCTTATGGCTACGCTACTAAAACGCAAAATGTGGTGCGGTTTTCCATGGGTACACCGGTGCCTACTATAAAATAAAATAAAAATGAAATAACTGTATTCGAAAACATCAGGAATTAATTAACATTTTCTTATTATCGTTGTAGGTTCATGTCATGGAAGGTTATACTATAGGAACTTTATAATAACTAACTATATTATAGGAAACTTACGATATTTATTTCATTATTCTTGTTATTCTATATTGCTAAAATAAAATTTTCTTATAATAAGAAGCGATAAATATTGTTAAATATTCTGTAAGTAATGAATCAAAATACCGAATTCTAAAATTTGTTTTAAACATTAAAAAGTGCTTAATAATTTAAGAGGTCGTCACTTAATGGCGTACTAATTATAGCCAGAAATGGAGGCGGTCATCTCGCACGGGTCACTTAAAAGCTTTCTCGACACCATTCCGCCCCTCTCTCCCCAACGGACATATATTTTTCGCTATTAGGGCTAATATTATTTTATACTTTGAAAGACCTTTTTATAATGAAAACACGCCATTTTGGAACCTCACGAAAATACTTTCCTTTGAAATATCAATTAAAATGTATAATTATTTAAAAAAATAAATCAACGGTACTCTTAAATAAGGCTGCGGTAAATTAATATAAACGAGGATGAAACTACCTGTTACAGATAGCAAATCAAGAATTACATTCTATTTTTGGTAACGATCTTAATTGATTTGAAGTAAAACGCTAAATAGCTCTAAATAATAAATGATCCAAGCCATTATTAAAGTTGATCACCTAACTAAATTATTAAAATTTAGCAGCACCTCCTTGTATCTCTTAATGATTTTTTCACGTCGGTCCCTTAATAATTAGAAATGTCTTAATCACCACTATTCCAATAAAATTACTCAAAATTACTCACAAACATTCATTTATTTAACCTCTACCAGCTACTTAGGAAAAAGCCAGCATTACTAAGTACATACGCGGTCGGACTTCAAATGATGCGAATGTGTGACGTGTTTTACGCGGAATAGAGTTTTAGCCATAAATCGTGATATTCAGGCGGACGTTCCCCACCGTGTATGTATATGCGCCAATCGTGGAAAAACATTGCATATTTTATTACTTGATGGAAATATTTAGTTTTCATATTAATTTTGTACAGTTATATATTTTCATCATTGTATTAATTGCTGAAACGAGCAGATTTTGGTAAAGTTGTGATTGTTGTTTGACTGAATTTTTTTTATTGTGGCTTGATTAGTTAAAAATGCATTCAATACATGAAATCAATTATTATTAAAACAAAAGTTATAATATGGAGACCAGTATTTTTTTAATAAAAACGATGGCAAAAGAGCATAAGGCTCAACTAGGATAAATCTTCCTCTGCCCATGGACACACACAGCCCTTGCAATCCCACGGGTGATTGGTCTTTTATGTTTATTTATTTTTATAGTATAGCGGAACACGGGTCAGGTGGGTCTGCTATATGGTGAGAGAACAACGCCGCCCATGAACAACCGCGCCACACTCTGCGCATGGTTGTGTTGCTGGCTTTTTACGCCATTTAAACGAAATTTTTAAGGGTCTGCGATATCCTCACTCACCTTGAGAAACACAGCAAAGGCACCGATTCAAATTCAACTACTATTTCACGATGAATATTCTGTGAGCCCGTGGTATCACTTCGGGCGTGCCGGCACAATTAGTGCGTTAGCATATGCATATGCCCACGGGTGTAAATAAATTTTATGGAAAGGATCGGTCTTTTTTGAAGGTCCCCAAATAGTATTAGTTTTTAAATATCTCTACAGGCAGCTGATTCCACAGAGCGGTGGTATGCAACACTAAATGCCTTAACAACGCTTAGTTTTGCATTGATAAACATCGTGATAGCAAGGAAACTTGATTTTGTAAAATTAGCAGCTTGTAATATTGATAATTTACAGATCGATTAGTTCCTATAACAAATGTTAAAATTAGCACGATTCAAATAACACAAATTATTACAAAAAGTTATTAATATTGACACCACAGCATAAACATTTCACATTTTTTATTTTCTCATAAATTAGATGCGTCATGGAATATACAACGTTGTATTTTCTGTTGCAGTATGTTGAAATAGTGTCACTCATGTAAAGGAAGTCATTTATTTATGATATATATAGATGTATTTTCTGGCGTGATAAAATATGACAAGTTAATGAAAAATGTTTTCAAGTAATACTGAAGAAACGCGGCATGTCGGGAATGTGTGAACAACTTGTTTAAAAGTGCAGAGTCGAGCGACACTTATTCATACTCAAGTTTGTCGGGACATTTTTCATTTGAGAAAATGGTATAGTATTTAAAATAGTCAAGTATTTATTATTTACATGTTTGTGTATGGGTGGTACATATGAGTTTTTTTTTATTCTATAGCGGAAAACGGCGCAGATGGTTGTCCTAAATGGTAAGAAAACACCGCCGCCCACGATCAACCGCGCCAAAGTCCGCGCAATGGTTGTGTTTCAGGCATTTTACGCCGCTTAAGCGGCACTTTTAAGGAGCTCCGATATCCTCACTCTCTCTGTGAAACACAGTACAAGTACCGTTTATTTTTCTTTTCTGCTCGTAATCTGAAACGTATAACCTAAGATTTAAAAGCCATATTTGTATATATGTTAAAGAATCTGAAACATATATCTTCCATACACTATACGAGTATATATTTGTATATATTTTGTTAGGAACCACCCGAGGCAGTGTGTCTAGATTTCCCAAGACCAGCTCACTTTCATGCATCACTGGAGCCTTCTATCTTACATAAATTGCTTTTACAATTCAACATATAACTTTGATATTGACTTATAGCACTCAGAATCAATCTAAAAATTACGGATTCATATAAATAACATGATATTTTTTTAAAAATATTTCAAGTGAATCTATGAAATAAGATAAGCTATATATCATATGTGCCCGCGGATTGTTTTAGTAAAATTTCATTAAAAAATGTATATTTAAAGTTCTAAATTTAAATTTTGACGCGCTTAGTGTTGTTACTGTCTATAAAAGAAATATTTAACATGGATTCATTTTAAAACATAAACAACATTAATGTTTATTTTTCTACAAATTATTTTATAATTAATTTTATTATCACTTTTAACACAACGTTTATTTTATCATGCCATTACAGATTCGCCATTACGTTGTAAGATCACTCAGAAATCAAAACATTATGACATTTCATGTCTTACACTGCGACAGCATTTATCACGGCAAATTTCATATTAAGAATTACTAAATTCGTTGTATATATTTCATTGCAAATGAATTTCTTAAAAAAACATAATGTAAAAGATGCCTTTAGTAGAGAGTAGTTAAAAGCATTATAAACAGAAGTAGGTACCAAATAATATGTTATACAAAAATGTTATATGTTACTATTTACCATTTTTTAAAAGAACTTAGAGAATACTCAGCGTGAAACTGTACTTGTTCTGTGTGTCTCAGTCAGGGAGGATATCGGAAGCCCTTAAAAGTGCTGCTTTAGAGACGTAATAAGTTGGCAACACAACCAATGCGCGGACTGTGGCGCGGCTGTCCATGGGCGGCGGTGTTCTCTTAGCATATAGGAGACCTACCTGCACCGTTGTCCGCTATACTACAAAAAAATGGTTTGAAACTTATTATATATTCATGGTTTAATTACCCAATGAAGTATCATTATGTTTGATAGATACAAATTCCAGATCACAAATAATTAATTAGGGATACTTTTACTTAAAAAATACTGGATACTATTTAACGACAAGGAAAGTGTAACTTTAGTATGTCATCATCATAATCATGATTTCAGCCGTAAGACGTCCACTTCTGGACATAAACCTCTCCCTTGGACTTCCATGAATATACTAACTATAGTATGTATGTATCGTTTATTTGACAGCGAATAGCTTAAGAGTATGTTACTTTTACTGTTTTTATTGCATTTCATTTTTTGGCTATAAGGAAAATGCATCTGTATAACAAAAAGAAAGCATTGCCTTTCTTTTTGTAGTGCCCTCAGCGTTTACGCGAAAATTTACTTCGTCTTTACATGAATTAATGCTTTTAAAAGGATACTTATGTTTGACGTATAAAATAGAATTTACTAATAAACTTAATAATATTAACCACAAGCCCCGCTTAATTGAAACATTATAGAGCATCTCATTCAATATTAGCTCTTATCTCGTAATATGGCTTGTTTCAACAACTAACCCCTTCACACATAATGCTTTTTGCTCGACGACTCCCTTGAGAGCCGACCCGCGAAACACGTTCTAGCCTAAGAGCTGCTGGACGTTTTGCGTTCCGTTTTCGCAGTTATTGTTCACGAGGGAAAAGTCTTTCAGAAGCCGTGTTTCACTAAAGTTTTGCTACATTTATCTTGTAGTAAAGTAATATTGTATAAGTACTAGGTTATTATCGACTTATTCATCTTAACATAATCAAAATGATTACTTGTTATTTCTTATATTTTCTTTATTTAATATTACTATACACGTATTTTCTATTTATTTTTGCCTTTTCTCAACCAAAAATTTACGACTAATATAAAACTGATCAAGCTCTTAGTTGTATATTATAATGTAATGAATTACATCTCGGTCGTATGCGGCGGATTATTTGTTTATTAGTACTTACTCTGTGTTAATTATAGCAAAATTTTAAATACAAACCGGGAAAATCTGATATGTAATTTACATATCAGAATAGAAATTACATATAATACGTATCATGTATATAAATGTGTATTAATTTTAATATTCCTTTGTTTCTAAAATCCATTTTATTCGAGTTCGTTTTTTCAGGTATTGTGGTTGGCAAATGGCTACGATTCTCATAAAATATGCGTTTCTATAGTTATACAATAATACAAATTATTCTTTAGATTTCTTTTACAACTGCTACCAAATGTCAATATGAAATCTATTTATGATAATAATAATAAAGCTTTATTTGCGTTAAAAATGGTAGATATTATACGCATACACTTCCAACTGGTTTAAAAGAATACTTCTTTGTATTTGGAGAGCCTTGTAGCTTAATGGTTTTAAAAGTGTACCATGAAGCGAGAGGTATCGGTTTGGAATCTCGCTCCAGATAATTATAATTTAATTGTATAATTTATTCGGTCTTTGTAAGGGCTTGACAGTGGCCGGGCGAGTGTCTTAATAGTGTTGCACTCGTGGGAGCCATGCTGAAGCTATATAATGACGCACTTATTGGGCCCGCTCGTCCAAAATGATACCACTCTCTCACAGAATACTCAGCATGAAACGGTACTCGTACTGTATTTCGTAGAGTGAGTGAGGATTGGAGGCCCTAAAAAGCCAATTAAACGGCGTAAAAAGCCGGCAACACAACCAATGTGCGGACTGGGGTGCGATTGTCCATGGGCAGTGTCTTCATAGGAGACCCACCCGCACCGTTGTCCGTTATACTATAAAGAAAATTATAAAAAATACAGTTATTCAAATAATCATATAGTTTACTCTTAAACTCTTTAAATTACTTTATATTTTACTGTACATCCTATTAGATGTTCACATGCACCTCTTATTATATTTGGTTGGTATATATGTGCTTAATATATATGGTATAAAATATATATACTACATACTAGTATAGTGCATACTAAAACAGTGCAAGTTCGAAGCAAGTTATGAAATTTCAATACAATTGTTCACTAGAAGCTTTAAAAGTTTCCGATATTAAATTCATTTATTTATTGATTTATTAATCAAAGTCCGACGAGTTTCATTACTATGCTAAACAACCGTAAGTTTTTTGAGATGATGTCTTTGACAGTTTAAATAAAAGATAATGCATAAAATTACCACATCACTAAGTTTCAAAGTATTATTTTAATTTATACAAAGAGACATTGGAAAAACTATGAAAAAAGCAAATTGGTAATATAATTAACACATTGAATTAATATATATTCATATATATTTGGTTAAAATAGTTTGTCTTGAATTTTATCAATCAAATAACTTTGATAGATTTTATAATGAATATAAATAATATTGTTTAACAGCGCATAGCATTTAATATAGATGTCACTGTTTTTTTTACTTGAAATACGCAAAAACTCAACAACATCAGTACTAATTACAACCGAGCCTAACGTGTTCTCTGAAGGCGATGGAGTGAAAAACATGAAAATTGAATGAGAGGAAAAGAAGCAAGGAGGTTTCAAAGGATTATCGTCATCAGTCTTTGAATAATCCCCTTTGATGTCTCCGTATAATTTTGGAGCAATTCCTAACGAAACTCAACTGGATGTTTTACCAATAATTTTAAGTTGGAATGGAGAACAAAATACGATGAATAGAATTCTTGACTTTATGGAAATATTTTTAAAACTTTTATATTTGATTAAAACAAAGCAGAAAAGTCATTATGGGCCGTGTTTTAAAATTACGCTCTATTGTAAGTAATATTAAAATTGCTAATCAGAGAATTGATTACAAACATAGTCGTATACTTCAAACAATGAAAAAAATAAATGATGGCTCAAAAATAAACTTTCGTTTAGGATTAAATTTTAGGTTTGCTTTTCAGAAGCACTTTTATTCTAGAAATTCCAATGTTTAATAGTTAAATCAGAATTTATCTTTAAATAAACTACGAGAAAAGCCATTATTTAGTTTCACGTGTACACCTTTTATAAATCAGATAAAATCGTGGATATTATGGACAACCATCTCGTCAATCAAGGACTTATTAAATGCAAAAGAGGTTTCGTTCTTCGCTCGGGCGTTTTATTAAAATTCCTGACACCAACGGTTTATGTAAGTACAGGCACCTCCGAGGCATTCACGTATTCTACGGATTTAAGATCTTTGATTTAAATTTCCTGTCTGAGATTTTTAGATATAAATAGTATTTTAATTTAGGCACGGAATTATACGCTCAAGACGCATAAAAATATCACAGGAATAAGTAGTAGAATATTTTTTAATGTGGTTGGGTAAAATCAATCTAGATATTATCATTAGATATTTAATTGTTTCACCCGTGGAAGAGCCATGCTGAATCATATGCTGTTGCTCAAATTGGGCCGGCTCGTCCGAATTGATACCACGGGCTCACAGAATACTCAGAATGAAACGGTATTTGTACAGTGTTTCGCAGAGTGAGTGAGGATATCGGAGGCTATTAAAAGTGCCGTTTAAACGGTGTAAAGAGCCCGCAACACAACTAATGCGAGGTTTTTGGCGTAGTTGTTCATGGGCGGTGGTGTTCTCGTACCATATAGGAGACCCACCTGCTGCGTTGTCTATAGAATAAAAAAAAGAATAGATTAAATAAATGAATAGCTCTGTTTGCAGCTGAAAAATCTCAACTGCAAATTGAGAAACATCATTTAAAATATATTCTTTAATTTAGTCGATTCTCTTTAAAATAATTTCTTCTTAAAACGTTAATTATAACCTAAGATATTTTTTTATAATTTCTAAACTGAATTGACAAAGACCATCTCCACATATTACTTTAACTTAAACCCAAAGAAAAAGATATTTAAAAATATTTTTGCTTTTTAAATCGGTTACAGTTTAATTCCATTTTGTACAATTTTATAGACAAAATATCATAGGTTTTATTTAGACGTATTATTCAGAATAAATCAACAGAAGGAACAATTTTTGTTTACATTATTTGAAATAAATATTTTGTTTAATTCCACGCGAACCACGAGAGCTCCATTTGTCGTTCGCTCTTCAATCTCAGTCTCAAATTACTGCCATCAATTAAGCTCTAAGGACGACCAAAACATCAACCCACAGCATTTACTATGCACAAGACGTCAAAATAATAAGACGATTAATTAATTTCAGCTCTAACTTTAATTTAATTAAATAGAAAGAAAAATCATTCACGTAAATTACATTACAAAAGATAGCAATTAATTTTACTTACAATTTTTATAGAGCTTTAAAAGCTACATCATTTCATTTCTTTTTTTATATAGTATAGCGGGCAATGGAGCAGGTGGGTCTCCAATATGGTAAGAGAACACCGCCGCCCATGAACAACCGCGCCACAGTCCGCGCATTGGTTGTGTTGCTGTCTTTTTCCTACGTTTAAGCGGCACTTTTAAGGGCCTCTGATACCCTCAGTCACATGGCTTCAGCATGGCTCTCACACGGGTGCGACAGTATTAAGACACTCGCCCGACTACTGTCAAGCCCTTCCAGAGGTCGAATAAATTATAAATTAAATTATAATTGTCCGGACCGGGATTCTAACCCGATGCTTCTGACTTCATGGTAGACCTATTAAACCACTTAGCCACGAGGCTCTAATTTACTAGTGCTTTTATTTCTATTTTGTTTAAAACCAACAAATAATGTATTATCCATAAATAATATTGCCGAAATGTAAAATAGAAGTGAAAATGAAATTTCATTATACCTTGATGAAAATACGTTATACGGTAGGTATATAGTCAAGTATCAAACAAAATAATAAAAATCAAACAAAAAAGATATGTACGAATTGTGTTCATATGAAATTTCTATACGAAAAATGACAGAGTTTTCATATGAATACTTCAGTATTCAGGCCAGAGTCGACCCTAATTACACCGGGAACTTTATGACTCTACTGTAGTACCTACCTTCTAGTTATATCATATTTGTGCCTATAAGTACGTGTACGCTTATAAGCTAATTTGCCTTGACTTTAGCGACAATTTCAATTTGGTGTGCTTCATGTAAAATATTTATACTTTTAATTTATTTTTATTTTTGTGTCAGTTATAAAGTTAATCCATTCTGTCATAAAATGTCAATCATTCAGTCAAAAAATTCAAGTCAATCTATTTTTTTTTTAGTCTATGTCGGTAAACGTAGCAAGTGGGTCTCCTATATAGTAAAAGAACACCGCCGCCCATGAACAACTGCGCCCAAGTCCATTGGTTGAGTGGTCGGCTTGTTATGCCGCTTAAGCGGCAGTTTTAATGGCCTCCGATATCCTCACTCACTCTGCAAAACACTGTACAAGTACCGTTTTACGCTGAGTATTCTGTGAGCCCGTGCTATCACTTCGGAGGAGCCGGCCTAATGCGTCTGTATATGCTTCTCCATAGCTCTCCTACGGGTACCATTACGTGTGTCGTGATTGTAAAACAGCAACATTTTCAACTACAGAAAATTACATGTTTATCTAAATATTAAATTTATATTTTCTATTATAATATAAAAATATCTTTTTACTACAATTTTGATTTTGAATATCTGTCTATTCAAGTTTCACTTCAACAAGTTTGACATACAGCTATGCCTTTCATATTTATGTACCCAAAATCCTAATTCTTAACCAATTTATTATACAATGGCTGACCATTGTTGCATGTAAGAGATGGTATGTCATGTTTATACTACATACGTACACGTGTCGGTCCATTACTTAAATTACTCGGCCCTTGGGTCGCTTGTTCAGACTGAAATAATATCATTATAATATTACTCACGAAACATAATTTATAAGGATAAGGATTCGTATCATTCTCGACATCTGTGGGCATTTCGTGGAAATTATTTATTTAACCAAATTACAGTTTCATGACAACATCTTAGCTAATTTAAGCCTTATTTTTTTATTGAATTAAGATAGGCTGTTGTGACAGAAAAAAGGATAAGTTTATTCTGTATTTATAAAATTGAAATTTATTTTTTATGCAATAATTATGTTTGTCTCGTTAGTGAAGATTCTTTAAAAAATATATATTATATATATATTTTGCTATTGTAAATAGTTCAAATTGTCTAGAGATTGATTACTAAACTAAGTTGCTTTGTCTTATAAACATGATTTTCAATGCAAGATTTTACCCGGTTAATAACAGAATCCCAGCAGGTAATTTCTGAACGCTTTTCCACCGGAAACCCCGCGGCTTCAATGATCGCCGGTACGTCATAATGGATACTCACGATCCAATTTACACTCCTTTCACACTGAATTGATTCCTCGATAGAGGTCGCTTGATGAAGTAATGCTCTTTTGAAATTAAATAGTAAAGGGTATTTCAGACTTTGAAAGTGCTGGCCGTGATGAAATAACGTATGTTTTCGTTAGATTTAGTAATTTTACAGATACTTACGTTAAAATGTGTACTAAGACTATACTATGGCCTGATAACCAGACCATACCAGATAGTGCAGGTCATACTATATCCTTAGTACAAATTCTTTTGAAGCATTACGTAGGAGTAGAGATTCTGCAAGAGATGTTTATTTTCTAGAACCAGATCCTAGCTAACTTATCTGTTTAATGAAAGAGATATTCGTATTTCTAGTAAAATGAAAACTTTGTGCACATTTATTAGAAAACTACCGAGAAATACTAGTAGTAAAGCGTTACTTCAAGTTATTTGGAAATGAAATGCATAAATCACTTATTAAATTTTTTTATTGAAAGAAACGTCACGCATAGTTTGTTTGAATTACACAAAATACACAATGAAACTATAAAATCACAATTTAAATACATTTCTTTTAAACAAAACAAAACTTTTAAAAATTTGTTATCTTCCATTTAATTTGCTTAAACGTAAACAGCAAAGAATATTTTCTACGTCGAAGTTCTTATTATGAAACGGTCTATTCTCTGGTTGTAGCATTGAATAAACCCAATCACTTACTGTTAAGAGTTTGTAAAATGTGGCTGAAAGTTTCCCAAACGATTGAATAAAAAGCGGGCGTATAATGTAACTGTTTTCAAACGGACTGACAAAGCGACTCCCTGACAATAGTTACGCTGAAATTCGTATTTTCAATTCACACAGCTACTTTCAATTGATGGTTAACGTCTTTTTCAGTTTAAATTATAGTTTCATCTTTTAAAAGGTTTAAACTGTTTTTATTTATTTTTTTAATGCACTTTGAGTGTACGCTAAATCGGTGTATCCAGGGATTTTATTTCCTATAAATAAAAATTATTTTTCTCTGCCGCCTACTAAGCTTTATAAAATAAGTAAATCATTTCAAGGAAATTGTTTATATTCTACAACAAACTTCCAAGCCAAATAATATTTCTAGAACTACCTCTACCTAAATATAAACCTTAGATTGAAGTAAAATGTTATAATTTGTCTTGTGTGTCTTCTTAATTTAATTCTATTTATCATCACCTATACTTACCTTATATCTATGTATAGAAACATAGAAACTTTCATTAGAAAAATTGAAGCTTTTATTTAACTCAAAAAATTACGCATATCCCAGGTAACATTAATTATTGTACTAACACAATGCATCCTAAAGGGGTACATCTACCCTTCAAATCGTGTCTCTTATCTCCTCTAATAATTACAAGTCTTTTGTTAAAAATAATCAGGAGTTTCCAGCACCCTCAAGCATCCATTGTAGAGGCCCAGGTAACAGCCTCCTTTGTGCACATAATCATATTTCCCTCTACTCTCGCCATTTTATTTTGTACTGCTAAAAGGTCTTTATACTATCTTTATTAGGGAAACATTGCGGCATAAATGATGTTTTTCTCTACACAAAAATAACACATACACCTAAGTTGTTATATTCATATGACGTAATCGTAAATACACTGTATGTTATAAAATGTGCCAAATAAACGTTTATCGAAATGAAATTTCTAATTATTAATCATCAACAAATATGGGAACATTACTATATGTAAACACTCTTTTACCTTATATAATATTTTCATTTAAATCTTAAACAGTAAGGTGGATTAGAAGTAAAAATCTTGAGTCGCAAGCTAACTTACAAATTCTAATAACAAAACTGAGATAAGATGTCTTTATTTTTTTTTTCTTTATTCTATAGCGGACAATGAAGCAGGTGTCTCTCCTATAAATTAGGGACCGAATAATTTATAAATTAAATTATATTTGTCTGAAGCGGGATTTGAACTCGATACCTCTAGCTTCATGGTAACCCCTTAAAACCATTAAGCTACGAAGATCTTGATAACGGTTTATAATTTTACCATATATTGTTTCAGGACCGGCCATTAGCTCACAACGCTACAGCACGCGTTTTCCATAGCAATCAAAGCCTTGTCCTGCAGAAGGTGACGAGGTATAGCAGTGGCAGGTACGCCTGCTCCGCAATCAATGCTGAAGGAGAGACTGTCTCCAACGAACTACACTTTAGGGTGAAATGTATGTATACATTGTTTAACTATGAAAAATCTAATGAAGAAAGAATAAAGAAGAAAAATAAAAATAAAGAAAGGCCTGCTGGCCTTCTACGCACCCACGGTTTTGCAGGAGCTGAGGGTGTCCATGGGCGGAAGACCGTTTGTCCCAGGTGCGCCTCCTGCTCATTTGCCACCAGTGTTATAAAAAATAATGATAATAAACCAACAAATTTCGGGAAAATTTATTCACCTTGTATATCTCTTAAAAGTGAAACTTGGAAAATTTCACGAATACACACGCTCGCAGAATTTCATTCCTAAGTTACGTTTTGAATAAGAAGAGCCCGGTTTATTTCAATCTAAGAGCTCATTCGAAACAATCAGCGAGCGCGAACAATGCTGTCGTGCTTGGAAAATTAATTAATAATGGGCACTCTGCTCAAATTAGGACCTGAATTGTTAATGGAAATACCTACTGTGGTATTCTTTTTCAAAAATACTTTTTTAAAATTTTTATTGACAATTTTAACATTAACCGTAGGGTTGATAGAAACAGCTAAATGTAATGTTAAAAGGTAACAGTAAATATTAGCGGTAATCTTAAAACTAATCTGTGATATACAAAATTGTAAAAATTATACGTACCTTATAATGATCGTAATACTTCTGACTTACATATAAAAAAGACATTTTGTAATCAAAATAAGATTACAACTGTAAAATAAATGTAAAAGGAATTCGAGACTCGAACATCAAGAAATTTGATACAGACTTAATTAAAGCGTAGAATCAAGTATTGCATTGATTGGAAGTTCAACTCGTGATTTTCCGTACTAATTAGCTTGATGAAACACCCACACAATCTTGGAAATAGCAATCGTATCTTCGCTTAACGAGTGTGAAAATGTATTCACATTAGTTACCGTACAATTTATTTAACAAAGTAGACGAGATTTATACATTTCAAACATTTCATGTTTTTTGCCAAACCTTTTAAAATATGTTAATTTTACTTTACCAAAAATATATTTTTTTACATTTATAAGAATCTGCATGAGAACCTAAGAATCATTTTTCTGAGATAGTTTCAAAAAGTTATCAATCATTAATACTGTTGTATATGTGTGTGTGTGTGTGTATGTGTCTTACATAACATTTTATTTCCAGTGTATACACATTTTGTTTTAAAAAAGGCCACGTTTAAATATATTCTGCCAATGTGTGTGTTTGTGAGAGTGCCAAATTTTAAGTTTTATAGGTACCATCAATGTGCTTACTTTACTTACGGAAGTTTGCGTAGCATAAAGGGAAAATATTCACACAGAATA
Source organism: Delias oraia (assembly GCA_018230265.1). Taxonomy (NCBI): domain Eukaryota; kingdom Metazoa; phylum Arthropoda; class Insecta; order Lepidoptera; family Pieridae; genus Delias; species Delias oraia. Next base: position 20,196 of record DWCF01000523.1, on the reverse strand, counting down.
TCATTTCGTCAGAATTAGTTTTAAGCTATGTTTACTGTGTTGGTGGTATCCTCTTTAAGTATTTTAAAAGCCGTTAGGTATATCTTATTTATATTTTATGCTTTAATATCTATTGAACAATCAATTATCAGCGTAGGACGTCCACCCACAAGGTGAACAGATGACCTTATAAAGGTCGCCGGAAGACGCTAGATGCAGGTCGCCTCCGACAGGTATTCGTGCAAGTCAAAGGCCTATGTCCAGCAGTGGACGTCTTATGGCTGAAATGATGATGATGATGAATCAATTAAAATGAGAATTTTAGACCACCTGCAATATTTTGTTATTTCCCACCTACCCAATACATATTGGAATGCAAATTGAGGAAAAGCCCAGTTCAATTTTGATTTTACAACCGGTAGAAATAAGAGGCTCAGGTGACTGGGATCGTTACGTTACAGTATCTGCTTCACTTTGCTAGAGATGTTTAGAGGGAACGACTGGCGATACGACGATAGAATAGACAAAACAAAAAAAAGAAAAGACAAAAGTAAATTTCATTAACAAACATAAAATTACACAAACTACTGAAATATTCAACGTATTTCACAAAATGTTAACCATTTATTGTATTTTGTAGCTATCATTGGATTTAAGTTATTAGTGGTAGTATAAAATGCTATTTGAACAAATAATTGAGAAAATAAAATCAAACCATAAATTTTAGGAACAAATGGCTAGGTACAGCTTTAGTATTTGTTATAAAAATTCTACAGGATCATATCGTAAGATGGAAATGTCCCATTTCCCCAATCGTGAGATGGGACGAAACAAGATGGGAATTTTTAATGGGCTGGAGGCGGAAAATGTTACAATAAATTCTGCCGATACAAGCCGCAATGTGACTTAGTTCTTTTGTTTAAATTTAACGTGACAATTATAAGAATATTGTATCTGAATATAACTTCTGAAGAGTATGAAGCAAATCAGAAATTTACACTTTTAACATACACAGAAATTCAAATAAAAATGATTATTAAACCCACATCCGAATTATTTATTTTTAATAAAATTCTGGTTACCTACTAATATTTTTAAATTTAGTTTATACTGTTTTAGAGTTCATTAATCACAAATGACCTTTATAATAATATTTTATGTATACAATAGTGTCTTTTGATTAGTTGAGATAATTTAAGACATAAAAATAATTTTTATTCAAACAAATGATAGTGAAATTGCGCTCTTAGACTTTTAAGATTTTAATAAATCGTTCAAACGTTCCAATTAGCAATTAAATTAAAGACCGAAGGCTAATGCAATTATTTCTTCAGTCGTTATAAATTACATAGGAAATTATATCAATGTTTTATATTATTCAAAAGTATTTTATAATAATGTTTTTTTTCTTTATTTAGTCGGTATAAATATGTTTTATTTTGATATAAAATTATAATGTAAATTACATCTTACAGAATTAACACAACGCCGTGACACACAACACAACACCTTAGCTATATGGTAATTTTTACAGTTATTGCTGAAAAATCTACAATTTATTTTACTTCCTGTTCTGTAAAACTACATACATATAAAATAGATACTACTACTAGAAAATATACACCTTGTACATTATTACAGTACTTTATAACAGTAGTATAGAGTTCAAAAGCATTATATTATAATAATATAATGTAAAAATATTAAATTTAGGTTTCTCAGTTTAGTTACAAGAGTTTTGATATTTAAATCTGAGAAACATTTTATTCAAATCCTGCCATCATCTTTAGATATCTATACGATATATTGACAATGACAAAATATAGTTGTAGGCTGAGTCAAAGAGGCAAATATATGATCAATCTTCTTACTTAACTAAAACATTTGTTCTTTAGCACTTCCAACTCTTTACTAATAGAGCATTCATAAATGCGTTAGCCATTGTGCTACAGGGCAGTAATACAGAATGTAAAATATATATTTTTCTATATTATCATAAAAGTTACCTGAATTAAGTAAAGGAAACACACCCCATTTCTGATAATTCTCAACTGTAGACTGGGTTACACTGTATTATAACAAAATCGTTCAAACACAATCAAGCAAGTGGATTTTCTTGTTCACTGAAAAGCAAAGAAAAGTGCTTTACAGAATATAGAGATTTTATTAAGTATATACTGCCATTTTAAAAGAGCTTTTCCGATAGTATAGATGTTTCTCAGTTTTGAAGCGTCGACTATTAATTATTTTAAAAGCATTTTCCAATGTAAGTTTACGATTGATCGATGCGTTGTCGTGTTCAATATATTAAATAGTAAATATATCCAATAACTACAGGGAATAATTTTGTATCATTTTAGATTTATCATAAATCTAACTCTCATAGTTATGACCTATTTTTGACAAATATTTTGACAAAGAAACTGCCTCATACCCACCAAATCTTATTTTACAATTATTATTAATGAAGTAACAAATCAATTATTTTAAGGTTTTAATAAAATAATTAAATATTATCGTCACCATCAGCGTTTTAAGGATTTTCTGGAGATAGGCCTTCCCTAAAAACGCCCACCTATTGCGATCTTGAGCAATCTGGATCCAGCGGTAGCCGGCGACCTTTATGAGATCGTCTTTCCATCGCGTGGCGGGCGGTACGTTCCACTCTGCGTTTTACATTAAATATATTATTCATAAAATAATAATAATGTAAGAGTATTTTCTTTAGTATAGGTTTGTTACACGATTGCAACAGGCAAATTCAATATTCATAAAACCAATCACTTTTACCGAGTACTATTTGATCCATATAGAATTTCAAAGGAGGAATGTGTTACGATGTTCCATTTATCTCATAAAGTCCTGACATACATAACTTACCAGCCGCTGACCACATTCGCGTGTTACAAGGGACGGGTCCACTTAATGTATTTCACCTTCGATTCCACTCGAACCTTACCGCTCATTTCTATCAAATTGCTCTACAACACACCGAAATACCTTACTTATGTTCCAATTATTCATGCTAAAATAATCCAAATAATCATAGCAATAGCGACGAAAGTTCCTTGTACCTTTTCTGAGTGGTGACAGTCGAGCTTTCGATACTATCTGGCCCACCTCAATCGTGATGTCTCCGTTTCAATCTTCGGAAAGCGAACTATTACAGAGATAGTTCTATTGCGAGATTGGAATACGATAATGTTTTCTCATTTACACGGTATATTGAAAACGTTATTGAAACTGCCAGTGTCGAGTTATTTACTTGTGTATACTTTACAAAAAGCAGCAACAGCTTGTTATAACATTACTTGTCGTACAAAAAAACATCTTTTGTACCCATGGGAGAGCCACGCTGAAGCATATGCTGACGTACAAATTGGGCCGGCTTATCCGAAGTGATACCACGGCTCACAGAATACTCAGTGTGAAACGTACTTGTACTGTGTTTCGCAGAGTGAGTGAGGATATCGGAACCCATTAAAAATGCCGTTTATGTGGCGTAAAAAGCCGGCAACACATCAATGCGCGGACTGTGGCGCGGTTGTTCATGGGCGGCGGTACCCATTACCATATTGAACACCCACATACCTGCTCCGTTGTCCAATAAACTATAAAAAAAATCTTTGCAGTATTAAAAAAATTTAATTGCGTTTAAAATAAGATCAAAAATTGAAAATATCATTTTTAAATAATTTAAAGTTACAACTTTCAGATCTAAAAAAAAATTCAAAGTTATATAGCATTCATGTATTTTTGGCCATCTGGATCGTCTTTCCATCGCGTGGCGAGAAGTCCCACTCTGCGATTCTCGGTACGGGGTCGCCATTGGTAGCACTTTGTAACTTTGAAATATTCTTTTCACAGACTAAGGAACCATAGATAAACCACTTTACATTTGAGTTTACCTCTTACAGATGCTCCGTCATGCCGTTCTAGTAGTGCAAATGGAGTATCCGTTGTTGGGGCAGCCCGAGGAGAAACGGTAGTAATTATATGTGAAGTTGACGCAGACCCACCAGCTGCGGTTTTCAAGTGGAAGTTCAACAACTCGGGCGAAACGATAGATGTTGCCGCTGATAGATACACATCGAATGGCAGCGCCTCTAGTCTCAAGTAAGATTTTTACTCTTTAATTCATGAGGAAGTCCCATATGCAATGGGCCTTGTCCTTTAAAAAGCTCGCCTTAACTCGCATGCCCTTTCGAGAATTCCACCTGTGCATGTAGCACTATATCAAAGCTTTTATTACATTATCTATATATGAAAATATAGCTATATGTTATGATGAATTATTAAGTTGCCTGATATACAAAAAATCTTTACAACAACAACCATTAAAGATGATTTTATTCCAGGAAAAATAATTTTTTTTTTACCATATATCCACTTTTTAACATATCAAATATTTAATTGCACACTTTTCACGAATACGCTTAGATCAGAGATAAACAGCCAATAAACGCTCTCGGATTTTAAATAAATATACTATAAATAATATTTATGTATGAATTAGGAACGTCAGCTTTTAAGCTCCAAATTCCAATTGCGTATTGCTTAAAAAGTAATTTACTTTATATTATGAGAACTGAACTGTATTATAGTTTCATTAAATTATAATTGTTTGTATATTTAAACCTAATATTAAACCTTCCAGATATATGCCAGTAGCAGACTTGGACTATGGCACGCTGTCGTGTTCAGCTTCGAATGAGGTCGGCAATCAATTGACTCCTTGTGTCTTCCAAATGGTCGCAGCGGGTAAGATTTCAGAATATTATTTACATCTAGTGAGATTGAATTTTATTTTTCCTTCTTTAATGTATTTATAAAAATAGACATTTTCATCATCATTTTATTATAACATTTTAAATAACAAAGTTTGTTACTTATTGTGGAAAATATAACGTTATACCTCAAATTTACGTTTTATGTCTAGGCAAGCCGCATGCGCCAAGGAATTGTACTTTGTGGAATCAAACATCGGATTCTGTTGAAGTGTCTTGCGTGGCTGGGTTTGATGGAGGTCTGCCGCAAAATTTTCTACTCGAAGTCATTTCAGGAAACGAAGGGACACCCAGGTCTGTATTCGGGTATCAGATTGATTCTTACACGGTCTTTGTTTTATATTTTGAAATACTTTAAAAAATTATATAATTATATTATATATAGATTGCCAAATATAACGTTTCATGCTAAGTATTTTGTAAGCTTGTGGTATCACTTCGGACGAACCGACCCAATTAGTGCGTCAGCATATGCTTCAGCATGGCTCTCCCACGGATACGACAGTATTAAAACAGTCGTCCAGCCACTGTCAAGCTCTTCCAGAGACCGAATAAATTATAAATGAAATTATAATTGTCCAGACTGGGATTCAAACCCGATACCTCTCGCTTCATGGTTCACTTTTAAAACCTCTCATATTTAGAAATAGTTCACTGAAATATTATTTGAGTTTGGAGTAAATTGTGTACAAAATTTAACAAAAAGTAAGTAAAATGTACTATATAAAGTCGATAATATATATCTCAGTATAACTTTTTAGGTATTACTGTGGTTATTTTCTTAGAAAAAATATTTAATGAAATTTAAATGTGGTTTTAATTGTTAATTAAATTTTTGAACTTTTTTATTTCAAATGCAATGGAGCAAAAAAAGCAAATAGTTCTTTAGTCTGTTTTGTACAAAAATACAATACTAATTTTAATAACAAATAACCAGCAGTCAAAAAAGTGATATATTAACATATGAGAATGACATTCGTAAAGAGTAATTGCGGATTGTAGGAGGTAACACAATATAATGATAAAAATAAATAAGAGACACGTTAAATAGACATTACGTTCACTTAATTACTCGGGCAGACTCAAACTGAGCTAATGAAGACCTCTAATCATACACCTCTTGAGCTACCCTCGCAATAAAAAGCTACATTTTAGTAATAAGCGGCACCGTTTGCCAACGAGGGCGAAGGGCGCGACCACAGAGTATTAATGGTAGATATAACAACAAAAATGTTCACTATAGTAGATGACGTAATAATTTATTTTTCAATTAATATTGTCCACATTTTAAACACTAGAGAAAGTAACAAAAATTTTAAAAGGAAAAGTTATTTACGAGTAAACCAAAGAACAAAAATCTCTAAAGTCTGTTTATTATGTATGATGTATCAATAAGTAACTTACTACTTATATGTTACATTAAATAGGTGTAATAATTTATTTAAATTGTGTTGAATGATTACTTTTATAACTAAATTTCGAAAAACAGTATATTTTGAATTGAGTATACACGAACCGCAGTTACATATACCACACAATAGTTAAAACGTTGATATGTTTCTCCTACTGAATTTTGTAGCTCTGTGGTAGGGGGAAGCGACGTTGTTTTTAATATTAGAGAGGCAATCTGCTCTTCGTGCTCAACTCTGCGTGCCTCGACTTTGTGACACTGACATCTAACATTGCTACGATATTTCGTATTTTATTTACATTTTTTGACAATTTTTATTTCGGAAGCCCTACCACGAGTTATAGGTCAAATTTTTATATAATTATTTCTATGCATCATAAATAAATTACTAGTAATATTTTCGGTACGCAATCCAACACTTTTGACAAACTTTTTAGTAAACATGAAAATTGTTTTAATTCTAATAAAAAAATTCAAAAACTATAAGTATTTAAAAAATATATATATTTTATAGTAAAAGGACTTTTACTACTTTTAAAAATGTCATGAACTTTTAGAGACATTATTAAAATATACACGTACTCATTTGCATTACTCCTTTATAATAATATTATTTATTTCAAACTTTGTACAACTTTACTAATTATTATACTAGCGCGCGGCGCCACGATCCTTGCAGCCCGCCGCCATGCTGGCAGTCCTTAAGCGCTCCTTTGTCTGCTCCATTTCATACATCGTCCGAGCGACTCATGCTACTAAAAATTCCAGTTTAATCTTCTGTGGTTGTATTTGTTTATCTTGTAATCGAACTGTTCGTGCTTTGATTTTGAAATAAACCTTAATATTATCTTATTCTAATTATTATTAGCGCCGAAGCCTTTTCTTATTTCTCACAAGTGAAGCATTACACGCGATTAGCAGTAAAGTTCAGAAAAATGATTGTGGTAAAACCAAAATATGAATTATAAAAACTTTATGTTTTATTGTATTACTACAAATACCTCTGTACTAATCATTAAAGTCTGCGAAGTGGCTTTCTCGAATTTTCTAGAAGGTTTCTTTAACGTAAGCACCATAAGCTGCCTTTTATAATAGAATAGTTATTCGCTTTTGAAGATTTTGGTATAGACATCGTACGTCGCTCAATCACAAATGATTTACCCTCAGTTTGAGCATAACAAATACGATTACAGAGTACGTTAAAAGGAATTCTGACTTAATGATATTCGTATTTTCAAAGAAAAATATTTATGAAATAAAAATGAATAACTAATTTACCTACTAAACTCAATATTACAATCTGAAATACAATTGTGTTCAGCAATCTGTAGACTGAATTATTTAATTAATTTTAAGTTTGAAAATGGTTCATTTTTGTATAAATATTGTATATTTTCCGTTTTTTCGCCATGTTTTTAGCTTTTAGATGAAATAGATAATGAACTGATAACGAACGGAATTAAACTTTTCTATAGCTACTTGTAATATAGTAGTCAGAAAATGATATGAGGTGTAAACATGCTTCGCTCATTTCACCCGCTACACCAAACGTTCATTATGCATTAAAACCGACCGGATAACGTAATAACAGACAAGTCAGCAATGCGGCTAAATGTTAAACAATGTATGGAAAATTCTGGAATTAATGCCTCTAGTGTTGTGCAGTTTCGTCGAATATTAATTTTGGAAAAGGAGGCTCCTTGTTTCGAAAAATTATGGTTTACACTTTGGATTTTAAATTTTCATCAATATTTTTTCATAAAGCATAACGTATCTCGTAGCGGTATTTAACTACTTAATAGATTAATAACTGGCGGACACTCCTTAGCTTGAAAGACAGCATATTAGCTTTATACATTCAAATCCTAGATATACAAAATAGAGAACGATAAGAGGAAGGTGGATATTCAAAATCGACCCACGAACGATGAGAAACCCTCCTTTTTTGAAGACCGGGTCTAAAGATTTGATATTATTATGAAATATTTATTTCATTTACTAAAGAATAATCAGTTATATATTAACAAAGTAAGTCAAAAGAAAAATACGGTGTCTAACTCAATGAAAAACGAAATTCTATTCGAATATATATTTACATGTGTTAACATAAAACCAGGATTACGTGCTTTTCAGAGTTTTTTCTTCATAAATATAGAGGTAGAAATGAAAAATTATGAAAACCCTGACGTACAAAGGCAAGGTTATAAAAATAATAAAAACACCATGTTGTGTCATTAACTTACAAAAAGTCTTTCCCAAAAAGTAATGACCCAAAAAAGGGTTCACATACAGGGTGCATGGAAAATGGGAACAATGACAAGACGGCTCGGACAATCACTAACGAGTCTACATATCTCCTTATTTCGGATACCTTTGTCCGTCTTATTTAAATCTTTATATTTTATGAAGGCGTCGTTTCTATTGATGATATGAGTTTTAAAATGTTTTCAATCAAAATTTACCTTTCTTTTACTTCTCTAGCAATGCACTTATCAATTTCACAAATACAAAAGTTTGTTAAAAAAAATACTTAAGCGGACTCAATATTATAGACAATTTCGAATCGCTTCGCAATGTGAGTTTGCAATACAGTGAACAGAAACGCTCACATAAGATGATTAGGATATTTCAATTTTTTAAATAAACCATGTATTACTTAAATATCAGTGAAAATCTTGAATTAGTACTCCTATTTTTTTTCAACAAGATATAATTATTGTGTACTAAATACTCCCTAAATTTACACACAATAAGAAAAGGCAATTTTTATAAAAAGACGGAGGCTTCGACCTCATAAAAACTGAAATGGCGTGTAATTGCCTATTGAAGAGATATATATTCGTAATATAATTTACTATATTCAAAAATTGTCATTAGTTAGTGTTTTATATTTGTTTGTGAATATTATAGATAATATGGCACTTTGTGTAAATTGAAAATAGCATTCTCCGTTTTTGGTTGTGAATTGGGTTGTGCAGACAAATAAATGATCTTGTATTTGCTACTTTGTCTACAGTATTCGCCAATTTTTATAGCCTCAGTAAATATAGAGTATTTACGTTGGGGCAGAACCAAATTACACGCCTGTAACCGAACCATTTTTATTCTGGGAACTCATGTATTACGAAATTATACGCATTTAATATGTTACGCCTTACATAACTTAAACCCACTAAGTACCTACTATGCGTGAGAGAGTCTCAAATTCACGTATAACCACTAAGTGGTTTAATAAGTCTGCCATGAAGCGAGAGGTATCAGGTTTGAATCCCGGTCCGGACAATTATAAATTATTATTTAATTTATAATTTATCCGGTCTCTAAAAGATCTTATCCGAAGTGATACCACGGGCACACTTGGCATTTCACTCAACGTGTAATGATAGGTGTAATTAAAACGGTGCTTCTGCTGTGTTTCACTGAACGAGTGAGGATATCAGAGGCACTTAAAAATACCGTATAAGTGGCGTATAAAGCAGGTAACACAAACAATGCGCAGAGTGTGGCGCGGTTGTCCATGGGCGGCGATGTTCTCTTACCATATAGAAGACCCGCCTTTTCCGTTGTCCGCTATACAATAAAAAATAAAAAAATAGGAACTTCTTATATTATAAACACAATTAAAATTTCTTATAGTAAAGAATTAAATTTAACAAGCTACAGACTTAACTGAATATATATATTTATTACTTGTGCAACATATCAAGTAACTCTCCTTAAATAATACAAGATTTATAGACTATATTTGTGTTACTGCAAACCATTTCACAGAAAACACGGAGGATACAATGTCTAATTGATAATTTACCTCAAAGATATTTTCGTGACCAGGATAAGATTTTCATTAATTATCCTAATCCAAATTTGACGCTGAGTGGGTTTCTTGTTGGATATTTGAATTTATAACCGATTTGTTTATGTATTTATTTTATTAATTATGTAACCACTTATCAATAATTTTATTCAAGGTATTTGTACCGTAGGAAATCAATGTTTTTATTAGAGAATAAGTAGTTTTATAAAGAATTATTCTTTTGTTACCTATCCATATAAGGTTGGCAACGCATCTGAACCCGAGCTGATAATAAAAAGTTCAAAAATAGAAATATGTCTATCTATGATCATGGTTCTTATCAATTTATTTCTATCTAGAATAAACCTGACCTCAGAGGAGCCATCGTGGACCGTGAAAGGTCTAGAGTGGGACGTAAGATTTCGCCTCATAGCAGTAGCTGTCAACAGTAAGGGCCGCTCGCCGCCGACACCACTCGAAGATATACTATTTAGAGACCCCGAGAAAAGAACAGGTACGTAGAACAGGTAGTAATAGAATTTGGCGAGCCATTTCTATTTCAGGTAATTATTTAAAATATATACAGTCAAATATTCAGAAAATCCTTTTAACTTTTGGTATCAAGTTGATTTTTCTTGTGGCTATACGAAAATTCAAATATATCTAAAATATAAATCAGCACTTCATCGGTGCATCAGCGCATAATATAATCTAAGTTTGAGATATGTAAAGATATGACCTAAATAAACACAGAACAACCTATTAGTCTTAGTTTTATGATTTATTACAAAAAGCTTTTCAGGAATATGTTTTCAAAAGGCTGAAGGTTTCGTTAGAAGCCATTGTGAGTGTAATCATAAAATAATCCAATACTTGAAAAACACATTTTACATACCGTAAATGCTTTTTGAATCAATTCGCAGAACTCAATTTGTAGGATAAAGACGATCCCACGGGGGGACCGAACTAAGTGAGTAGGGAAGCTTAAGCCCTTATCCTTCAAATTATTAGCCCGAAGAAAACATTAGGGCTATAATATAACAGACGAGGAAAAGCTACGAGATTTGATGCGTAAAACAGTAATTCTTTTTATGCCCCGCAAACATTGGCATAGCAATGATAGGAATAAAACAGAAGCAACGGACGATAGACTGAATTAGCAGAGTAATTCCGGATTTGTACAGCAATGTAACTCGATTAAAAGTTGTCTTGTTGATTATGCAAACGGTGTAATGAAACGGCAACAGTAATTCTTTATTTGGAACGGTCTGTTCTACTATCTGAATGTGGCTTCAGGGATCTCTTTCAGTTGAATTTCTTATGGGTTATTCAAACTTAATTATGAGAAGCTATTTTAGAAAAAAGACAGCCTATCAGTGCGAATAAAGAAGAAATCTAATTAATATAATGAAAATATAATAACCGAAAATTGGGACGCGCAAATTATTAACTTGAATATTAACATGAAATTTGGTATTTTTCTCCCGTATAGTAGATAAAGTTTCGCCAATTTGTTTTTATGAACAATCTCTGAGTAAATACAGAAAATATTGACTATCTCTCGTTTTTAATAAAACAATTTTATGTAAATTCTTTACGTATATTCAATGAGTAATTGTATATATTATTTATAAAAGTTTCTACAACAGCTTACAGTAATACAAGCTTCTTATTACATTGGCCGATTCTTTGAGATTAATTCTTCCAGTGATCTCTTCGTGTAGGCTGAATGCAGCCCCATATAATCCCATTTTAATTAAACTCCATCCATCTAGCCAAGATTAATCAAGAGCCTCTCAGAGTGCCTGACTCTTGTTTGCAGACGAATCTGACCTCAACCTAAACCAAATTGGTAACAACAGATATTGGTCTACAACAATGCCAATTACGGTATGTAAAGTGATTAAAACTGCATATAATAAAATTAATAACATCGATGATAATAGTAACTGGAGCTAATATATAATTATGTTTATATCATCAAAGTTGTCTTTTATATAATTAAACTATGACTATTCAATATATATAATATAAAACTTTATTTAATGTGCAAATCTGACGCGTAGCTAATTAACATATAAAAGTGTTGTAAATAAAAAATAACAAAAAATTATACTCAGCTTAAAACGGTGCTTGTACTGACAAAATGACGCTTAAGCTGCGTATAAAGTCGGTAAAACAACCAATGCGCGGACTGTGGTGCAATTGTCTAAAGGCGGCGGTGTTCTCTTACCACATATGAAAACCACCTGCTCCGTTGTCTAAATACTATAAAAAAGGTTTTGGTATTTGAAAATAGTACCTAGAATTTAGACAGCATAGTTACTATTTTATACAAGATTTAGTTAGGTATTCATTGACGCGGTATTAGGTAAGTGGTGCTGAAAAAGAGCCTTTCAGACACAGGGGTCGATATTAAACCTTTAATTTCTCGCGTGAGAGCAACCAGAAACCTCCCGAAGGTTATATGAAGGTTTGGCGAGGTTTTGATAGCGTTTGATCTCGTTTATTCGCCTCATGGATTCTGGATGTACGCCTATCGACTTGTACACAAGCTGTTAATAAAGGTGATTGATTTTTCACGGGTTTTCCTGTTATTTGCGGGATGACCGATTTATTTAAAGGCAATGCGATCATATAAGAGAAACCAATCGTTGTATATAAATATTTTGTTATAATTTTTAGCATTTATTTTGCCATTTGTGTTAAGAAAGATTTACCTTTATAAGAATGTTTTTAATATACCAGAATATAACATCGTAGCTTATAAATTAGATCCCTTATTAAATTCTTTTGTTTTTTATATTTCTTTAGTAACTAGTATAGGCTTCAGAATATTAAAGTACATTGTTACAAGTAAGCTTGAAATATAAACCAAAACGTGACTTTGTCCAATTTCGTTAAAATCAATTCGTAAAAGAACCCAATGGATTAGTATGTTAGCGACATTCTCTGAATGATTATTGAACGCAAATTTATAGGCGGCAGCGAAAATTCAATGAGGAATTGAAAATTCATAATAATTTTTAAAAAATCCGAGGATCATATAGAGATATGTAACACAAAATAGGTTATGTCATTAAATGTAGCATGCTTTATATAACAGCGGCTATATGTTTTTTTTAATGTCCCGATATGTTATGTTTTTATCAAATATATAAATTGACATAACATGACGTTATTTATAATATATTAATTAATATGTTTTATTATTATTTCATTTATATTTCCTGTTCCTAATTTGTATAATGAATTTGAGTTCGCTTCCGCCTCCGCCACGCATGTCTCTGCGATTTTCAATAACCTTTCACAGAGCACAAATAAACAAACCGCAATAATTTTTGAAGGAAATTGAAAACAAACAATTCAATCTATGTATTTGAATGTTCGGTGAAATACATATTGGCAGAAGAAAATTCGTTTGAGTGGTTAATACCTGCAGTGTTTTCATTACCATCCACGGAATTAAAAATTATTTAAAATCATTTTGAATTGGAAAATCATGCATGAATGTTAATGAGTTTTGCTAAATTAATTTGTATCATCCTATGTCCCTTATAAAATACACATTAAAAACTCTTTTTTTTAACTAAAACGCGAAATTTTTCTTTTACACTTTCTTAGATTAATAAAGATAAAGTCGCTTATAGTATATTAAATTATTTTATTAATAGAATATTTTATGGTGAAGCGACAAAGGAGCAGGTGGTTCTCCTATATGGTGAAAGAACACCGCCGCTCATGAATAACCGCGACATGGTCCGCGTATTGGTTGTGCTGCAGCTTTTTATGCCGCTTAAGCGGGATTTTAACATTTTTTTTGGGCTTCTAATAAGGTAATAAGGAAAGTTAGCTCATTATTTGTTTACTGTTTATATATTTTTAAGTTTGCCGTTTCTAAAAAAATTATAATAGATTCATATGTATTAAGTTAATTAAAGCGATATTGAGTAATTAATAAATCCAGGGTCTGCTTATACTTTACACCTACGGTATACCGCAGACCGCGATGCGGAATCAAAGGACGTGGTTACATCCTAATTAAAAGGCATTAAATATGTAGTTGGGTAAGTGTTAAACACTGAAAGTTATATTGCTACAAATAAAAATTTAAATGTTTCTAGGATTTTTATTTTTATCTCTATTTCTTTATCAAAAATTATCAAAATATTCTGGAAAAGTAAAAATATTCTGAATGCAATTATTTTTTTTCAGTATTATTATTTAATTTTATTCTGACATTGATAATTTGTTCTTATTTGATTTCATTTATGGGGATGCTACTATTCGTTTTACTGAGAAATTAATGGTAAAAAAATTCTTTAAAAATTTATGGTATAGCGGACAGGTGAGTAGGTCTCCAATATAGTAAGAGAACACCACTGTCTGTGAACAACTATGACACAGTTAATGCATTGGTTGTGTTGCCGGCTTTTTACTCCGCTTAAACGGATTTTTAAAGGGCCTCCGATATCCTCACACACTTAGCGAAACACATTACTAGAATATAAGTAGATTTTGACGCTGAGTATTCTGTGACCCCGTAGTGTCACTTCGGACGAGCCGGCCCAACTATACTTCAGCATGTCCGTATATGCTTCAAAATGGCTCTCCTATGGGAAAATAAATATGTAGTTGATGTGACTCTACAGTAAATAAAGACATCATTTTCATAACAGCAGGTCCAATAAGTAAACATGGTTTTATGCAACAGTAGCTTTTGTAAATTATACCGGACTAATATCAACTACTTTGGGAGTCTAAGTGATCTTGTAGACAATAACGTTAATTATTACCACTATCGTACTGTTTCGTTGGTAAATTTATGCAAATGCTAAGTGATATGCGGTAGCAGCGGTATATAGAGTGGCACTGCGAAATATGTTTTGAGAGCCTTTCTGAATTTCAATAACGACTAGATCTTTTAAAATGTGTAATGTTTGTTAGTTTTGTATCTTTTAAATATATAAAACACTTCAGCCATAAGACGCCCACTGCTGGACATAGGCCTTTCCCTTCGACTTCCATGCATACAAACTACAACTCGATAAAACATTTATTACAAACTAATTTGAGAGTTTAGAATTAACCATAAATTTGTTGCTCTGATAATAAGCAAGTCAATTTTATTTCTTATTACATACAAAACAAAACAAATTCGACAAATTCGAAAAAAAAACAAATATTCGATTAATTACACGTTTCCATTACACAAATTAATAAACTTGATTTAATTTAACATAATTATTCACATTTTATCGCCATTACGTTCTAAGACCATTCAGCATTCCAAACTACATAACATTTCGATCATAGACAATGACAGTGCTAAGCGCGACAAAGTTTAAATGAAGAAATACTAATTTCTTTATACATGCCAGCCATGTTCAACAATATTTACATGATTACATAAAACATACGACTAACGTATCGCGTTAATTCTTGAAAACAGAAAACATCCCGCGCTAATGTTCTCTAATAAACAACCGGTGCACTGCATTAGCGCCAAATGAGTGTTTCTCTAGTTAGGCCACTTTCACACCGACTGCGCTATTTATTCTACTGTACAAGGCACCACACCCTTCATCGTTAAAAATGCAGATCGTCAGGTGAAGGCTTTACTTTATTAAGTGCTTGTTACAAACTTGATACTTTTTCACAACTTTATAGAGTTTTTTTAAATTTCACATGTTCAGCTTCAATATTATTTTTTATTGAATAACTATATAAATAAATACATCGTCAGAGGTCGAAAATATATAGATACATGTTTTGTGTTCTGATATCTCTAATTCATAAAATCTTCTGCTTTATACGCGTTCAATGCCTTTTTATTTTATTCTTTAGAGTAAGAGGACACTGCAGCCCATGATCAACCGCGTCACAGTCGGCACATTGGTTGTGAAGCCGACTTTACGCCGCTTAAGCGGTACTTTTAACGGTCTCCAATATCCACACTCGCTCTGTGAAACACAGTACAAGTACCGTTTCACGCAAAGTATATTGTGAGTCTTACAGTATTATAATTTTCTACATCTATAATTGTTTAATTTGTTAACACAACGTTAAAAGCAGCCTTTACCAAGTGCTCGAGATAAGTGCATAGCTAAATATAAAATATAATATAATAACTCAGCACGTTTTATTATGACTTATAGTGATAAATAACTAAAGCTTGCTTTTAGGAAGAATATATTTTTGCGAAAAATTTTAAGCTGCGTTTTAATAATGAAAAATGACCACCAATTTTTGTTAAACAAGATTATGAAGAATTCTCGGATGAAATATATTAATTAAACTAAAGCCTACGTGGTATTCGGTGAAATCTAAACGGCATATTCCAGAAATCATAGTCTATTATACTTAGAGTCATTTCAATACATAATTTATTATTAGAGCTAATAAAATACGAAGAAAAAAACCAACTCACGACTCATTGAACCCTGTCGATGATTTATTGTGGGCCATTGTATTTCCGCGCTGTAATTAATCCGACAGATCCACGAAAATATTGCATTTATAATTCAGATGCTTTATGGTCGTATGACGTGATATTGATTGAATATTCATCGGCTTTCAATCGCTTTTTAAACTGCCCCGATCATGTCATGCCGATGTTGAGTTCACTGTGGAAAAGTTAATATTACCAGATTGTTATCATTTCATCATCGTCATCATCATTTCAGCCGTAAGACTCCACTGCTGTTATCGCTTGCTTTCATATAATTAACGTAGGTATAATAAATTATCGCTCTCTATTTATGTGAGTTACATATTGTGCGGTGAATAGGTTGTAATAATTATAAACATATCTCTATTTATTTAGTTTTAAGACATTTTATTTTAATTATTTTCCCGTGGGAGAGTTTTCCTAAAGCATTTGTTGACGAACTAATTGGGCCGGCTCGTCCGAAGTGATACCACGGGCTCACAGAATGCTTAACGTGAAACGTAACTAGTATTGTGTTTCGCCAAGTGAGTGAGGATTACGGAGGATTACCTTAAAAATGCCGCTTATCCGGCGTAAAAAGCCGGCAACACAACCATTGCGCTGAGTGTGGCGGCGGTGTTCTCTTACCATATAGAAGACCCACCTGCTCTCTAAACGGACTGTCACTATAAAAAATGAATAAGAGGCCCACTTATGATTAACGGTCCGCCGCTGATGGGCACCCTTATTTGAGCCACGAGTATGATACTGACCGTTAAGGTTTTTTTAAACATCTTATTACTTATCATTAATACGTCTAAATATTAAATGTATATTATTTATAGCGGACATCAGAGCAGATAGACAGGCCTCCTCTATTTATCAAGCCATTCAAGGACTCGAACCCGATACCTCTCGTCTCATGGTACACTTTTTTAAAACCATTAAGCTACGAGGCTCTCAATTTGAATTACCATTATAGAAAGATCTAGTTCAATAAGAATATACTTTCAACTTTATATTCAAAAAGCTATTTCGTGATACAACACAACGTTATCTATCTATTTAATTATATATTTCTTTATTGGTTTTTTAATGAGTCTTGTTTGTTTTTTAATATCGCTAATATAATACTTCCTCCTAAACGGAGACTCAGATTGATGTTGTACCCATTTAAATAAATTACTCACAGTCATAAGTTTGTCTTTGATGATATATTCAAATATTCTTCACTCGATCCCTTTAATCATAGAATTCTATGAATAATCCTAACAAAATCAATTTGTTATCTTATTACTTATTCATTTATCAACCTACCGGTAATTGCGTGTTCAATCATTTTTTATTTATATTGATTGAGGCTCTTCAAATTAAATGGTTTTACATCTGGTTTCTATGAAGTCTTTATAAAGCTCAGACGAAACACAATTTGCTTATAAAAACAAAAATTCAATCCCTAAAAAAAGAAATAACGTATCAAACATATATATAATTTATACACTCGTCCGAAATTGTGCAAACAACAATATGTTAATATATGTGAAATTTCCAAACTTCGAATGCCGGAAAAAAGAAATGTTTCAGTTTTGAAGACTAATTACTGAGTGCGTATAATGTGTCTATAGAAGTTGAGGACTTCACGTATATTTTTTTGCAGTACAAACTTAAGATTTTTTATAGTATAGCGGCGAACGGAGCAGGTGGGTCTTCTATATGTTAAGATAACACCGCTGTCCATGGACAACTGCCCCACAGTCTGTGCATTAGTTGTGTTACCGGCTTATTACGCCAGTTAAGCGGCTTTTTAAAAGGCCTCATATCATCACTCACTCAGCGAAACACAGTACAATACCGTTTCACGGTGAGCATTTTGTGAGCCCGTGATATCACTTCGGACGAGGCGGCCCATTTAGTGCGTCCGCTTATGCTTCCTTGTGACTCTCCCGCGGGTATAACAGTATTAAGACACTCGCCCGGCCTTTGTCAAGCCCTTCCAGAGACCAAATAAATTAAAAATTATAATTGTCCGGACCGGGATTTGAACCCGATACCTCTCGCTTCATGGTAAACCTATTAAACCACCTAGCTATAAAAGGCTCTCAAAAGGGTATGCTTGATACAAATAATTAATACAAATGATTTATTTATTATTATTTATTATATAGTTATTTTTTAATGAATCTTGTAGAAGAGTCGCAAAGTTCGAAGACAGTTATAGTTCTTGCGAACCGCTAGAAATGTGCCTTATCGAGGTAAAGTTAAGGAGTAGTTAGTTAAAACTACATCCTCAATGCTTAAAACTATTATCTGTTCCAACTTGCACAGTTTCATGGCCGCAAACTCGCTTTGAGCATGTTCGGAAGCAACTTTAATCATTAATACGCGGCCTTGATTAATATTTATAATAATTTCATGCAAACTGTTGGTTGAACGTTAAATTATAGCAATTTGGGAGCTACTCACGCTCACAATACTTGACGAAGATTGACGATGTTAAATATTTTTTGGTGCTGACTCTTTGTGATGCCATTCATGTAAGCAGTGCAAATTAACAACTTATCCATACAAATTAACATTATTTTCTGCCATATAAAAAAAATAATTGGTTTAATATACAAAAAAACAATGATGCATACTCATAAACCTTCATTGCGAGCTTGCATGACCGCCGACCGATGCGTTACCGACCTTTTGCGTTGCCATTCCTAAATAAAAGCAATAAACAGTGGAATACTAGACAGGAATACTGGACAGTGGAATAATAAACTTTAAATGTCGTTTTATAAGGTTGATACCTTCTAAGAATATAGTTAACGAGTTTTGATTTTATTATTTTTATAGTCAAGCAGATTTAACTGAAAGAAGATTCGAAAACAATAGACTTGCAAACTGTTAATGTAAATTTTATTACAAAAATCAAAGAGTTCACAAAGAAACCCTTTAGCCGGAAGTTAAGTAATTGATGACTTCTTCGAAGAAAAATTCTCGAATATAATGTAAAATTACTGACCCTCTGTTAAAACAGAAAAAGGTTCGCAATATAAATATTTTATAATTAAATCATACTTGAATCATTGTTTTACAAAGCAATTTTATGTCAGAACTCTCAAGGAAGGTTTGGTGTTTTCAGAAGATTATCAAAGGAAATGTGGAAATGCGCGTTATAATATGTTTGTAATGTTAACACATATATATTATGTTTTATATTATGCTAAATGTAAGTCTTAAAGTATCTTATTATCTTAATAAAAAATTGATTTATCATATAAAAATGATTTAAGTAATGCGGTTTGATAAACTGAGCGGCAATAAATTAAAATTATTATTTATTTATTATATTGCTAAACAAAATATTTATTTTTCTAATATTAAAGATATATTGAAATTAGGTACCTTATTAAAGGAAATCTATAAAATATTCTTGAAGAATCTTTTATCACAGTATGTAGACAGAGAGTAATATAAATATAACGGTAGTAGATATATGAAATAAATAGGCGCATCGTTCGCTTTACCTGCAGTAATTAGTTTCTTATCAGAGTTTGCAGCTCTTTTGAGAAACTCCCTTTTCGCTGAAATGCTTGAGTATCTAGGCTGTTTTATTAACGAGCAAAAAACTTTTAACCTTAACGAGAACTTGGATTCACTCTTTGGATCAGCTGAATTGATTAAAATCTTTAACTATTTAGAAATCTCATTCATAAAATTGCCAACTACCATACTGATCTAAAAACTAACTCTTCTTTAATTGAGACTATATTGAATAAAAAATTGTAATATAATTAAGTAACATGTA
>DWCF01000522.1:0-44577 GCA_018230265.1 Delias oraia | reverse complement strand
AAAAATAACAATTGAATTCATACCATAGACAGTCTGCGATTTTTTAAATATGTCCTTATTTTATTAATAGAAGCCATAATGAAAATAATTCCCTAAGTTAAAAACTGGGATACAAATAACAAATTTGTCTTTTAATTATTCTTCAATGGTATAGACAAACCAATATGAATTAAATATGTTTTGCTCATCATCATTTCAACCGTAGAAAGACCACTGCTGGACCACTGTCTCCCCTTTGGACCTCCATGCATACATATTGGAGGATGCATCTAGTGACCTTCAGCAACCTTTATAAGGTCGTCTACTTTGCTACATCGAAGATAAGAAATCTAAGTGTCTAGTAGAGAGAACCTAAAAGTAAGTAAAGCGAAAATAACAGAACAATAAAAAGTTCCTATTTCTTTTCAGGAAACGAGTCTGTATCGAGTCATTGAGTCGTGAAGATTTATGGTGAGTCCGACCTACATAACCATTACGTCTTAGTATATTTACCAGTTCGTTCTTACTATGATGTCTATCTGGATTCTAGGTTATATATTCTTGAATTTAAATAGCAAGTACCGTAAATTATTTAAACTGAAACATGGAACACAATTTACCAATATGATTTAGAGATACTTTAATAAAAACATCCTCTAATGTCTTGCAACACACCTGTGCTACAATTAGGTCTAAGGGTTTCTTACTGCCCATATACACCACATGGGCAGCGCGTACTCGTAGGAAAACCTATTTGCTCCCGTTGAAAAACAAAGTGTGTGGTGTAAATGAAAGTCATGATTTATTAACTTAAGGTAAATATTTAAATAAAATAAATTACAAAGATAGTGAAAAAATCTCAAAAAGTGCCTCTAGCCCTTGCACGGTTGCGTTACCGACCTTTAAATAATTACAGTCGCTTAGATACGACGCCAGAGACATATGTACAACTTGCAATAAATACACATTTACAGTTTGTCCTGTTAAAAATATAAAAAAGCAAATCTAATTGTAATTTCAATCATAACACGCGTGGTCTTTGGAAGGGCTTGATACCGACCAGGCCAATCTAAACACTGGTAACATGCTCAATCATATGCTGTCACATTCAACTGAAGTAACACCACGCGCATACAGAAACCAGCGTAAAACCCTGTTGGCAGTATTTCACTAAGTCAAGATGATTTCAGGCCGGCAACGCACCAGCGGTTCTGCAAGTTGTGGGGGTGTCCATGGGCGGAGGAGCGCTTGCACTAGGTGAGCCTCCTTCGCGTTTGCCACCAATGATATAAAAAAATAAAATAAAAAATACTGGTTCGTCAAGTTCTATTGCTTAAGTAACGTATAAATGCGTTTATACATCCTAGGCGCGTATGTGTGTCCGCTTAATACAAAAATCCATAGACAACTATGTAGAATAAAGATTAAAAAAACACAGGAGGGCCACACACAGGCCATTGATGCAAAACTGTGCCGTATTACTCGCAGTAAGCCATTGTCGACGTAGTTGTAATTTCCACGCAATTCACGTCTACGAACATTTAATTTTCCTATTTTCCCACCAAAACATCCGACATACTTTCTAATTAATGATAGCACTGAATTATTTATAAAAATACAAAACATTTTAATATATCTTTTCGTTATTTGAATATTGGGGCAATAAATATATATTTAAACTTCAAAACTGCTTTTGAGTGCGTGTTTTGAAATATGTCTATAATAAATTATAGTAGAAACAGTTAAAAAAAGGACTCCACTTTCTTACCATTTCTTTTTGCCACGCCTAGAACTGATGGTAAGAAAGAACGTTGCTTATTGTAATAGTAAATTGACTTGTAAAATTGTCCATTTGGCTATTTGAGTAAATGCTTATAAGTTTGATTTTTAAGTTTGATCATGTTAAGTACATGATTCATAAGTTTATGTAAATGAAGTATATTTATTTGAATAAAGGATATTTAAATTTGAATTTTAACTATCTTTTCAGTTAAATATCTGATATCATTGAATTTAATTCGATATTTCGGAAAAAAAGGGACTGCTCCGATGATAGAAAAATAGGATTGCCCATGACTTATACCTTAGTTGCTCCATAATCGTTGTTTGTAAGTAAAAAGAGCGTATTTTAAGTAAAAAGAGCGATTTCTGTATCTCTAAAGGCCGGCATCGCAACCGTGGTTTTGCAAGGGCTGGGGGTGTTCATGGGCGGAGTACCACTTATCTTAGAGCTTCTGCTCGTTGGTCACCACTCGTTTTCATAAAAAATGTCACTGTGGGTTTCTGTGTGAGTGAGCACTCAGTGAAACATTACAATTATAAGTTCAAGCGGATATTAACTAAGTCAGCCCTAAGTGTGCCAGTAAGCCAGTAAGCGTGGCTCTCACTGACATTATACAAAATAAAGGCTAGTTACATACACGATTTATAACTTCAGGAGGGGTTTTAGGAACTTTGTTATGTAGGTAGCTGATATTCTGGTATATACAGGCTTTCTATCCGAATACAAAATGGTGGAAATGATATTGCCGAGCGTTCACCTCACCCGGTAGGAGGCGTATTGGGTAGGGTGATGACAGCCGTGTCTGCTACTCTAATAAATAAGTATCTTAACACTGCCGCACCCGTGGGAGAGCCATTCTGAAGCATATGCTGACGCATTAATTGGGCCGGCTCGTCCGAAGTGATGCCACGGGCTCACAGAATACTCAGCGTGCAACGGTACTTAAACTGTTTCGCAGACTGAGTGAGTATATTGGAGGCCCTTAAAAAATGACGGTTATGAGGCATAAACAGTTGACAACCAATGCACGGACTGTGGCGGTGTTCTCTTATAATATAGAAGACTCATCTGCTCCGTTGTCAGCTATACTATAAAAAAATTACAAAGTTTAAATTAAATTACAGAGACTCAAGTACCTCAAACTACCCTCTGGTTGCTATGTAACACAGTAAAACAACGATAAACATGCTCTTATCGGTGTCGGTAGAAGTTTTAATGTTTTCCATCCTTTTTTTAAACAAAATACAACCTTCCAGTACGAACTACGTCTATTTACTCTAGTTTTCAGTTAGAGTTTATTACGTAAGTGTAGTTTTAAAGTGCAGAGTGCTCTGAATTTCCAAACGCGCCACAAACCGGTTCTCAAAATCGATACTACGAACATTTGCTTCGTAGCAATAGGCCTTACTCAATCTATTTCATATACCGAAATAGCTAGAGATAACATTTAATAAAATTTTTAGCTTATCGGGGAAAACGTTGTTTTGCCACATATCAAGGACTTATAATATTTACAAATAAGGGTTGATCGTAAAAAGGTGAAATGACATTTGACGAAATTTCATAAGAATCGGTTGAACCGTTTCAGAGGCGCTTAACTGCAAACACCATCATCATCATCAGCTTATCAAGTCTATTATAAAATATTATGCAAGAATATGTAAGAATAAATTAATTTTATATAAAATATTAGAACTTAAATATCGTAATATAAGCCAGTGTTCCGCAGAGTGTGTACCGACGCACTGGTGTACCTCTGTCGTATAAAGGACTTTGTACGTCAAATTCAGATTCCGAGGCAAATCTATTTAGATTTCTGAAATCTGAATTTGTCTTCAATTTATTTTAAGTATTAAATAAGAGTAAGAAAAATACTTGGGTACACGCGAGCATTCATTCGCACGAGCGCACGGGCTAAAGATTTTCGTTTCCTTGTCATGGTCATTAATAAATTTTGATTAATGAATACACTATGTCTTTTATTGTTTGTGGAGTAACTTTAAAAAGATACCTTTTCCTAGATGTACCTTGAACGCAAAAAGTTTGCGGAAACCTGATATAAGCTTGATATTACTGATATAACCGGATTTTAAAAAAGAGAAAACCTGTTTCTTTATCTTATAAATTAAGCCGATCATTTGTTTTTTTATGGTATAATTCGAGCAAGCAGGTCTCCTATATGAGAAGAGAACACCGCCGCCATGGACAACCGCGCCACATTCCACGCATTGGCTGTGTTACTAGTTTTTTACGCCACTAAAGCTGCATTTTAAGGGCCTCTGATATCCTTACTCACTCGCGAAACACAGTACAAGCACTGTTTCAAGTACAGCTACCATTTCACGCTGAGTATTCTGTGAGCCCGTGGTATCACTTCGGACGCGCCGGCACAATTACATAGAGCGTCAGCATGCACTTCGACACGGCTGTCCCACCGGTACTGTGTGTATTTTAATTTGTTTAAATTGGCAAAAATATTTAAAAAATTAAGACTTTTTTAAGAATTTTTAAGACTCGATTTGACGTATCGGGCAGGGCGACATCTATGGGTCTATATTATACGATTCAATACGGGCTTTTTTCTTGACTCCGAGCAAGAATCGTATAGTTGTAGGTCTTTAAACAATCGGTTAATTATACAGTTTCCAATTAAGATAATAATTCGGTTCGCTTGACTGCGTGTTTCATTTACGTCTATTTAATTAAATGTTACTAATATTGAGTTACTCCAATTCGGCAGGAATCCTACGTTCATAATGTCGAAGTATTTTAATAAAGCTAGCTGTATAATTGTGTTAAAACATTAATTAATGAATAATTGAGATTATTGATTATTGGTAATTTGTATGGTTTAAGAATTATATGACAGCTTTTTTTTAATTCTTTAGCGGACAATGGAACGGATGGGTCTCCTCTAACGGTGCTTCTACTGTGTTTCGCCGAGTCAATGAGGACATCGGAGGCCCTTAAAAATGCCGTTTAAGTGTCGTAAAAAGCCGGTAACACAACCAATGCGTGGAATATGGCGCGTTCGTCTATGGGCGGTGGATTTATTTTGCCATACACAAGGCGCAGCTGCTCCGTTGTCAATTATACCATTTTTTTTAATTATAGTTATGTCACGCTTGTCAATGGGTAGCGGTAGTCTTTTACCGTAGAGGAAACCTCTACGGTATAGAATAAAAAAAGTATAAATATATATCCTGACTATTATTATCAAAAATTAATTCATATTATAAAGTTTTTCTTTTCAATATGTGAAGATAAAAACTGAAAGGTATTTAGGTCAGTTTACTCCACTGGGTCTAAGTTTTTTTTTAGCCTAACAAACGCAAAGTAATCCAATTTTATAACATTTTATATTGATGATAATTTATATAAAATATCAGAAGTATATACACATATATCAGCGTGAAACGGTACTTGTACTGTGTTTCGTAGAGTGAGTGAAGATAACGCGAGCCTTAAAAAATGTGCCGCTTAAGCGACGTAAAAAAGCCGGCAACACAACCAATGCCACTGTGTCACGGTTGTTGATGGGCGGCGGTATTCTCTTATCATATAGGAGACCCACCTGCTCTGTTATTCGATATAGAATAAAAAAAAGTGGATGCTTATTTAAAAAAACACACAATTAAAACACTATTTTTAAAGGAGATACACCAAGTTTATAATTATGGTACTCGATTTTCGAGTACCATATTATTACTAAAATTATCACAACAAAACTACCAAAATAAACTAAAATAGGCAAAATAACTACTAAAACGGATAGAGATTCTTCCTGTATTGTTCTCACTATCGGGAAAGTAGTTAAAAAAAATTTTAAATGGCTTCTCGCTGTTAGATATACGTCCTTTGCAATTTAATCGAGTTTTATCTACCATATGGGCGAGGCTGCTGACATATGGAGACTATGTCATGAGGGTAACCAGTAAATCCCGCTGGACGTAAAGGGATTTCAGGGGAAGGGGGGCCTTCAAATAAGATGTGTTTGTTTTTATAGTCTTTACGTCACCCCCTTGTCATTATGTTTCTAAGGGTGACCACATATTATGTTGTAATATAATTATCATCATCATCAGCCTATCAAGTCCACTGCTGGACATAGGCCTCCCCCAAGGACGCCCACCTATTACGATCCAGAGCGATCTGGATCCAGCGGTTGCCCGCGACTTTCGTGAGATCGTCTTTCCATCGCGTGGCGGGACGTCCCACTCAGCGTTTTCCAGTACGCGGTCGCCACTCGAGAACCTTTCTTCCCCATGTTGTAATATATTACAATATTCATTTTTTTGGATGAACACCAAACTATATAATAATTAAGAGAATGATAAGAAATAGTTAAAATATTTTTGTCCATTTTCATTATATTATTGTGTAGAGCGTTTAGAATTTGACTTGGATACAAATATGTATTATGCAAATTAATATGCGTTTCGGTACAGACAAGAACGGAGTTATATAGAGTTGAAATAATTTAATTAAAAGTAATTTATGTAACTTGTTAAGTTATACAAATTTATTTTATTTATTTTTTTAAATTATATTTTAGGTCATTTATAAAAAAATGACATTTCAAGGCGATTTGTATATAAGGCCATGGGACAAATGGATCTTCTGATGTTAAAAGATAGCTATTGCTCATGAATAACACTGCAATCCCTGCTTTGGTTGTGTTGCCGACTTTAAACGTCATTTATGTAATATAATTTAGTGAACCTCCAGTGATCTCACACACATAGTAAAATACAGTACAAATACTATTACATACTGGTATTCTGGGTTCTTTCTACCTACCAGTTGCATCATGATATTTTTTTATTTAATTGGCAAATGAGCAGGAGGCTCACCTAGGGCAAGTGGTCCTCCGCCCATGGATACCACCAGCCCTTGCAGTGCATTGCCGGCCTTAAAGGAATTTGTACGGTCTTTTCTTGAAGGTTTCCAAGTCGTATTAGTTTGGAAACAAACCTGAGAAATACCAAGTCACTGAATATATAAAAATAAAACCTAGATGTGTTTGTATATTTTTGCATGTAGATATATTTATATATATATCCCAAAAACGATGGCAACATACCAGCGGTTCAACAGGTACTAGGGATGTCCATGGGCGGAGGACCACGTTTGTGCTCGTATGTCTCATTTTCATAACAAAAATTAAGAAAAGAACTGCTTGAAATGTTTAAACAATATTGAAGTTGTAGACCTAGTTAGATAATGAATTTTTTTATTATATTCTAAATTGGTCACAATTTAGAAGAACTTTTAATTTCTCCACGTCTTGCTGCATTTTGTAAATCTTATGTAGGCCTAAGAACATATATAGGCTTCATGACTATCGTACTGTTAGTGTCAACCGCTGGCCAAAGAATCGGACAGATTTTGAGAAAAAAAATGATTCCACGAAAGTCCTGTTTATACTTTTGTTTATCAAAGCCATTATGTAACATAACTACGAGATTTTATTTACCACGAAGCCATTAATATCCGTCGGGGTTTATTGACTGTTCGACTCAGACTCCATCTTTGAAACAGTGTGAACTTGAATTAAAATTTGTACGACTTACGAAATAAAAATGTAATTCTGTTTTATTACAAATAGAAATTTATATGTGCATATCTTACTATTTTTTACAAAGGTTTGAAAGTAGATCTGCTGATTTTACAACGTGGTAGTGCACAAAATGCCTTACAAAACAGTTGTGGAACAACAAACAAAACTAAAAAAATATATAACAAATAATTAAAACTTAAAGCAGCTCTATAGCATTCCGACCTAAATAATAGCTATTGTGCTTCGCTATCCTTACATTATGTTCAGCTTTAATAATGGCTTCGTCTATAGCTAAATTGTGCATATTTCGAAGTAGTTTTTATATTTTTAATACAGACTTCATAGAATACTCAGCATGAAACGGTACTTGTACCGTTTTGCAGATTGATTGAGGATATCGGAGGGCCTTAAAAGCTTCGCTAAAGCGGTGTAGAAAACCGGAAGCTATTCGCGGACTGTGGCGCTTTTATTCATGGGCGGGGATGTTCTCTTACCACATAGGAGACCCACGTGCTCCGTTGTACGCTATACCATAAAAAATATATATTCCAAAGGGATAAAAATATATGAACCCGTAAATAATTATCTCTGTAATAATTACGCTCTAGAATATTTCTGAATGTTTAACATTTATGTTCTATGATAGGTACTCTAGAACTGACAAAAAGTGATTAAAATACTTCGATAAAAAAAATTGCAGGTTCGATATGGTTAAGAATTTAATTCACATAGTATGTGCAAAGTCTAGCTCTTACGTATATTAAAAGTAGCATCAGATAGAATTGACCACACTTAGGTGAGTCATGGCCTCGATTGTGCCGCTAACGAGATAGTCCAGTTCCGGATTTCAATCCATTCAAAGATATCGTATACAGGCGCATTCTCTGTTGCACTGCACAGTAACGTAATTCAAGTGCTATTTGTGTGCCATAGATAAAACGAGAATTGTTTTTCTTTATCTGCATATTACGTACTAGCTGAACTGGCTAATATTGTTTCGCCATAAGGATATAATAGATATATGACATCACGGCTTTTTACAGACATTATCAAGATCTACAATTTTTCTTCTCTACAACTCAATCATATATCTCTCATCGTTAAGGCAGCATTCATAAGAAAAATCATGGTTCGCGTGTTTATTCGACTTACTTTACAAATGCAACTACCTAACTACTTTTAAGTTTTTGGGTCAATATAATCTATGTTATTCACAAATAACGTATCTTTTTACTGGTAAAAGAATTTTCAAGATCCGGTCAGTAGGCCCAGAGATTACTGCCTACAATATCACAAACATACAAACTATACTTCTTTATAATAATAGTAAAGAAAAGTTTAACTGCTGTATTATGTTTTGAGAATTTAGTGTGTTCTAACAATTTAGTGTATTCATTTCGTCACACATTGTGGTAATTTTACTTGAGTTGGCATGAGAAATATATTTATATATAGAGAATTTACATTGCTAGTAATAATATTATAAATATTTTAGACTTGAAAGTTAAAACTCCATCAATTTTACACATAAAATCATGAAAATACACAGGTTTGTAAACAAATTAGTATTTCCTTTTTTGAAATTAGCGCTTGTAGCGCTGTCACTATGAACGAAATGTCATGTTATTTTGGTATTTCCGAAACAATATGACTCGAGGACCTGTAAAAAAACGTAGCTATACTTAAAAGGCCGGTAACGTATCGACGGCTTATAAAGGCCTGGGGTGTCCATGGACACAGGACCTCTTGATCGTTTGTTTCCCTTTTCATAAAGAAATATTTCTAATAGAATATATGTAGTTGATTTGAGGTTCAGTTCTCTAGTAATATAAGTCATTCGATTTATTTAATGGCAGTACGAAGCATTCGTAAAACCGCGAAGCCAAATGGAACAGCCAATTATATGGCATTCTGGGACGAAATACAAAGAAAACTCAAGTAAATCTTAGAGGAAAATTTCTAGGGTTAAAAATCTTTGGTCATTGTTGACTGAGAAGCTTTCTAGAAATTCATTTTATACGAACTATTCACATATTGAATTTTAAGCAATTTGATCATTCTGAACAAATCCTGAACACTGGTTATCTTCATATATTTCAATGGTATAGTTGACAAAGGAGCATATGGGTCTGTTATATGGTAAGAGAACATCACCGCGCCTCCCATGGACAACCGCGCGACATTGAGCGCTTTGGTTGTGTTAACAGCTTTTTACGCCTCTTAATCGGCTTATTTTAAGGGCTTCCGATATCCTCAGTCAGCGAAATAATAGAAGTACCGATTCAAGTACAGCTACCATTTTACGCTTTTTCACGAATATTCTGTGAGCCCGTGGTATCACTTCGTAACAGCCGGCTCAATTATTGCGTTACTATTTGCTTCAGCAGGGCTTTTCCACGGTTGCATAATTGTAAATTCATGTTTGTTGAAAGAGCCTGACAGTAACTGGATAAGTGCCTTAACATAGGTCGTAATGGGCCGGCTCGTGCGGAGTGGTACCACAACCTTACAGAATACTAACGTGAAACAATACACGTATATTCTGTTCCACTAAATGAATACGGAGACCAAATTGATATATATATTATTTAAACTATAGAATGATGTATTCCAGTCTATGGTATTTTTAATTTGGAGACTTGTCTGACATATGTAGCATTCATGATCTTGTATGATTTTAAACGAATAAAAATAAATTTTTATAGCGTTGGGAAACGAGCAGTAGGCTCATCTAGTGTAAGCGGTACTACGCCCATAGACACCCCCAGCCCTTGCAGAGCCACGCGTTGCCGTCTTTTAAGCAATATGTACGCTTTTTTCTTGACGGTCTCCAAATCGTATTTTATTTAATATTACGCTTGCAAACATATGTTTTGTACTATATAATTATAATGTACCAATATTTGTCACAAACAAAATTACTGATTCTCTCTTATTTAGACAGTGGTTCCCGGTAATTCCCCGTTGAGGTAATTAAGTGCACTAACTAGTCGATACTGCTTGCAAAATTTATGTATCCTTTGGGAGTTTGCTGTTTGCGGTTTGCTAGGAACGACCGCTATACACACACTAATAGAATCTCAGTATATGCAATACTACAGCTAAATATTTGTGATCAAATCCAAATAAGCATTTTTCAAACGATGTAGGTACAGTTATTAGTAAAGCTACCAGAGAAGAACCAACAAGAAACTCATACAATTTTTTTTTAAATTTTATAGCCAAATTTACAATAGTTTTTTTATAAGCTATTGGCTAATTTAGAAGGTACCAGTTGGTGCTACTGCAGAAGGTTCCATGCATCTTTGTCTTCTATGAACTAGTTAATATTGTAAAACCTTTCTTAAGTAAAGTACTTTTTATAAGATTTTTGAATTTCGTTTTTGTTAATTCAATTATCTATATATTACTAGACATCGGGATATGCAACATTTAAGCAAACATGCAAATGTATATAATTCTATTTTATAGCGTTGTTGCAAATTTTCGTATCTTTTATTTGATAGTGCTTATTTCAATATTTGAATACATGTAATCAACATGTGAGTACGTCTTCCCATTACATTTCAGTGCATATTTACGCCCTTTTAAGGTACATTTGCATGCATATTTTGGCATCTGATAGTGCTCTCCGATGTCGCTCTTTGTTACATATAGTATATACATATTGTGTCTGTCTTTGTTCCATATAGTAACAAAATACGAGAAACATAATTGATCTCTAATAGAAAGTTTATAAGACGATATATAAATAATTAATACCATAGGGCAAGACAATAAATAAAAACTACCTAAAACGAGTAAATGTGTTATCTTAATATATTAATAAAATAATAATAATAATCTAAACCTCGTTATAAAAATATCGGCAATTATTAAGTACTTTTATTATAACTTGATCGTAATATTCATTTGTGGGTAGATAATGTCAAGGCATTGAGTTTCCCTCGGGTGTTCTCCATTATCTTGCTCATATTAAGTTTATATTGTATTAAAACTCATCTTAGGCTTTATAGACTTAATAAATACTTTTTAAACAAATGTATTTTAGAAATTACGTATTTACAAACAAATTTAACATATTTTTTTATGGTATAGCGGACAACGAAGGAGTTGGGTCTCCTAAATGGTAAGAGAACACCGTTGCTCAAGGACGACCACGCCACAGTCCGCGCATTGGTCGTGTTGCCGGTTTCTCACGCCACTCAAGCGACATTTTTAAGAGCCTCAGATATCCTCACTCACTCAGGGAAACAAGTACCGTTTGACGTTGAGCATTCTGTAAGCCTGTGGTATCAGTTCAGACGAGCCGGCACATTTAGTGCGTCCGTATACGTTACAGCATGGCTCTCCCACGGGTGAAATTAAAACAGTATTTTTTTTAAAAGTAAAATAGTTTTAAAAAATATTGATCAATTCTTAGCTGTTTTCAGAGGTATACTAGCGCATATCTGAAACATTATTTTTTAATATTTAGCTACTTTAAATAAACGTACAGTCAGTATATTTATATACGCTTTAGCAACCTGTTTTCGCTATGGTAAGCGATCCATCGCCCTTTGACACCCTAGCCTCTTGAAGATCCGTGGGTGGGTTTACAGCCTTTAAAAAAAAGAACGCTCTTTTCTTGAAGGTCCCCATGTCGTGGCTAATGATACCACAGAGTGGTGGTGCGTGGCAAAAAATACCTTAAAAACGCCAAAAAACTCATTTTGACTGTAGGTACCTAATACATACTTCCCTAACAGAATAACACAATATTAACTTATTGAAAGTCCACTTTTTCTCAAAAGATAAAATACTTTTCATAATTCGTCTAATATATTTAAATATAAAAGAGCTTACACCTTACGTGAAGACAAAACGACTGAAGAATAGTGCTTCGCAAATTAAATTCATTGACTGAATTACCTGGGTAATAGACAACGAGTAAGTGAGTTAGTACTAAATTGCAGGAGGTACGACACTAGACACCTCTTAAGAGGTCTTTTTGGAAAATTTAAAATGCCTCTTAGTCGCTGATGAAAAGAGGAATGTTATATTTAGACGGGTCTACGTAAATCCTTAACTATGTCTTTTTTAATCTGACTTATATGTGGAGTAATAAAGTCATTGTTTATGATAACGAAAAGACATATTATTTCTAATTATGTAATTTACTAGTTTTATATCGGTGAGCCTCCGTTCGGTTCTTCAGGCTGACCTATGCCTCGCGATGGCTCATGCCTACTCCACGCCATGCTCATGCATGAGGTTCGAATCTAGCAAAAAAACCCTAATTTCACGGCAAGCTCAAGGTTTGCCCCTGCCCGTATTAAGCTGTAAAGGCCGGTCTGATCAACACTGAGAAATCATACCAAAAGATACTAGTGAACCTGAGAGATGTCGTTTTTCCTACTTGCAGACTCTGATTACCCAGACTGGTAGTGCGCGGCACTTTAAAAAACACTATTTTTTTTATTAAAGAAAATTATTACTTCAATAGAAAATTATAATAAGTCTTACCAATAAGGCGATCCATAACTATTAAGTACGTTATGTACAAACTTAATACTGTTAAAACTTTGAATATCAGCACAGTTGCTAAGTAATGCACTGGACGTGGTCTGTCGTAGTTTAATGAGAGAATTGATTTTCGTCTTATATTTGATACAGTTTACAAGCTGTAGCAAGTTATTGTATGCACCAAAATAATTACAATATATAGTACAATCCCTTTGTTTGTATGATAAATTATTGTGCAGAAAATATCCATGGAATTTCTATTATTTTAAAGCGCAATGAATGTATGGGGGACCGCGTCATCTTTGGGACATAAATGCTCTGTTGTGTAGCACAATATTTGTGTTAGCGGTTCTATAGGTGTTGGGGTTCTCATCAGTATAAGCCATCTGATGTTTCAGTACGAACCACAATATCCTAAAATTATATTTATATTGTATCTTTATATAATATACAAATTAGTTTGTATAATCATATAGAAGTTTGTATTATTATATTGTATATATTATATAGAAGGCAAACAGGCCGGTAACACATCCGCAGCCCAGAAGAGTTTCTAGGTGTCCATAGGCGAAGGACTGCTTGTCCTAGGTAGGCCTCCAATTCCTTCGTTTACTGTTTATATAAAAAATAGTAAGCATAGCTATAATGCCTAATGTAAATATAAGGCCTAATGCCGCGGATACGTCCCCGTTCTGTATGTGAGAGGTACACTGCCTTAGTAGATGTAAATTAATGTCAGCTCAAAACGGTACTTGTGCTGTATTACGCTGAGTAAGGTAGCATATCAGAGGCCCTTAAAATTGCCGCTCAAGCGGCATAAAAAGCCGGCAACTCAAGCAAAACACGGACTGTGGCGCAGTTCCCCATGGCTGGCTGTGTTTTCTTACTATATAGAACACCCACCTCCTCTGTTGCTCACTATGCCCTAAAAAAGATCAAGAAATACAAAATATAGATCAAGATTATGCTGAGTCACCTATATAACAGGTGCAATGTCCGACGAGAACTAAAACTGGCCCTGAATTCAACCTTGCTTCTTCTGTCATACGGCCATAGTGTATACATAATACAGTAATAAAAAAAAACAAACTAATATATGCATATCTATAGTGCTAATTGGAAATATAATTTGTCATAATAAACATTATGTTTTTACTAATCAAGTAGACCAGCGATCTGTTCATTTTCTCTGAGTAGTATATTTAAGTTATTATATATATTTTTATAATATAAAGGACAACGGAGCAGGTGGGTCTCCAATATGGTAAGAGAACACCGCCGCCCATGAACAACCGCGCCACAGTCCGCCGTTATAGTGCCGGCTTTTTACGCCACTTAAGCGGCACTTTTTATGTGTGACAAAGGCTATAATAATCTAATCTAATATTAAAAAGATGAACGATTTGTTTATTTTATTTTTACATAGTATAGATTAGTGAGCCCGTGGTAATAATTTAAACAGGCTGGCTAGAACGACTCTCTCACGAGTAAGATATTTTTAAGAGCTTCGCCAGTCCACTGTCAATACCAAATACCAAATAAATTATACATTTTTATTCGGACCAAGCGTCGAACCTGTCTGTTCATGGTATATAACACCACTTAGTTACATTGTTTTGGACCCCCATATTAAGGAGTGAAAATTATTAAAGTTCCACAGTAATAAAACTAATTGCAATTAGTTTATTATAAAAGTAGTTAAATAAAAAGTTTGTTTTGTTTATTTATAAATTTTGTAGGCGATAAAAACTAGTAGATTGCCTCACTACAAAACTGATTTACACTATAGCAGAAGTAATGCTCCCGAAATAACATGTCCCCACTTTAATATGTCCGTGGCTGATGTCCAATAAATACTACATATCCCATCACATACTATTAATTCCCCAAATATACGCCGTTTGACGAATCGTCCCCAATCTTTGGCAATGTTTGAGTTTTTCAATCCCATTGGAATGTTGACCTCGTTTGACTTGATAAATTTTATATTTTGTAACTGTAAATACTGATTTTATCGCATATATTTTTCTGCTGATGTAGGATGTGTAGGAAAAATGTGTAAAATTAAGTTTGGATGAAATATGAAATAAAACAATTAAACCTTCAGAAGTGCTGGATGGATTATTATATTTTCTAATTTGTTCGAGAAGTATCTGAGGCAATTTGTGCAGCGCACCATTCTATGGAATCAGCGTCCTGCACTGACATTACCAAACAAATACGACTTTGGAATATCCAAAAAAACAGCGAACATATCCCTTAAAGTATGTCAATGCCTTCGCAGTCAACACCCGCAATGGCCAGGGATGTCTATGAGCGGCGGATCGTTTAGGTGAGCTCCCTGCTAGATTACCACCGTTGCCATTTAAAAAATTCATATCAAGACTTTTATAACTTCAATACGATGGTAATTATCTTAAAACGAACCTCAATATTAATTCTTAAAACTCTTAAATATATGTAAATATATAGCTCTATTTGGTCGTAGTACAAGTGTGCTTAGCTCAGAATGCTTGAAACACTCATTCTCAGATCTCTAGTTTTGACGTCAACGAAATAGTTTCATGGATTTTATTAGCAGTATTTTTATTGTATCAGGCATGGGAATAGAATAGTATAGGACCTAGGATAAGCGGTCTTCGCCCGTGGCCAACCCTGTCTTGAATTGCGTGGTTGCGGTGGTGCGTTGCCGGCCTTTAAGAGACAGGTACGCATTTTTAAGGATCTCCAAATCGTATTGGATATGTCATCATCATCATTTCAGCCGTAAGATATCCACTGCTGGACATAGGCCTCCCTCTTGGACCTCCATGAATATCTTGTAATTAATTGGATATGTGTAGAGTGTGTGCGACCGCGTACCGGAAAACGCAGAGTGGGACATCCCGCCACGCGATGGAAAGACGATCTCACGAAGGTCGCGGGCAACCGCTGGATCCAGATTGCGCAAGATTGCAACAGGTGGGCGTCTTTGGGGGAGGCCTACGTCCAGCAGTTGACTTCAATAGGCTGATGATGATAATGATGATGATGACGATATGCAGTGTTTATTTTCATTTGTTTTCTATCAGCAAAACATCATTTTTCCAAGTGACTGTAATTCTTTTTTAATTTACCTTCAATAAGCTGATGTAAGCCATCATTACATTGAACAAACATTTGACTTAATCTCTATAAATTTCCAAAGCATCAGCAGATTTATAATGAATTTTACATTATTAGAGTTTAAAGGAATAAAAAATAGAATTATGCAATCTCATCTCGAACTTGTTAAATATTATTCATTAATGTTAAGAAGCACATTGAGTGATCAAAGTTTAAATCCGTCAAAGTCAATCTCATGATCTATGTCTTCGTGGAATAAAAAAATGGTATTTAATTTTTTTTTATAGTATAGCGGACAATGGAGCTGGGGGATCTCCTGTATGGTAAGACAACCGCCGACCATGGACAACCGCGCCACATTCCGCGCATTGGTTGCGTTGCCAGATTTTTACATCACTTAACCGGTATTTTTATGGGCCTCCGATATCCTAACTTACTCAGCGAAACACAGTACAAGTACCGTTTCACGTTGAGTATTCTGTGAGCCCATGTTATCAGTTCTGACGAGCCAGTTCAATTAGTGCGTCCACATATGCTTGCTATGTATGGCTCTATTTACATATACATATGGCTCTATATATACTGAAACGATCTTAAACATTCATTCGCTAATAGATAGCTAAATTATTTTTTAATACAAATGCTATATAAAAACTCAAATAATTTAAAGGCTTTTTCATGGTAGTAGGCTTAAACTAAGTCGAAGAGAAAACGCTCGAAATATATTTTTTCTTACAAAAGCCGCCTTAACGAAGAGACATATAATTGCGTTCTATAAAAAATATAGAGCTTAATAATTCCAAAAAAAACTATACACATATAATCATCATCATCATCATCATCAGCTGGTTCTATACTTCGTCAAATCTGGGATGATAATTTTGATAGATCACGCCCATCATAAAGGTACATATAACATACAGCATAATCATACATTTTTTTAATAAATATTTAGTGGATAACAGACGAAATCCTAATGATATAATTCTTTTACTGTTTGGCTGAGTGAGTGATGTCTAAGTTCTACTTAAGTTACCACTTAAGCAGTTTAAAAAACCGTCAACACGCCAAAGAATGAATTGCATAACAGTTGACTTACCATCAATACTTTGCTGTTATTCGTTTTAACATATAAAAATTACCAGTTACTGTAATAATTCAATTGTAATAGTATGTAAAGTTAGTTATATCTAGACTTTAGGTATATAAGAATGTTTCGCCACATAGGTCTATATATTTAGCATGAGCGTGAAATCAGGTCAGCCGTTATTTTTTCTTTTAAGTCGCTGTGGGTGTATAGAATGGCCTAGAAACATTCTGTGAATGCCGACACAACTTAAAGGGAGAAGTTGAAAATTGCGGATTTTATGAAAGATTCTTTTTTTGCTATTTCCTAATGTGCTGCTTTGTTTGATTGGATAAGGATGAGCTTTGTAAGAAACTTATTTGTAAATACTTAAGTACTTTGTAAAAATACATTCATTATCTCATTCACTCATTGATACTCATTGGTATTTCCAAACCAATATGACTTTTCGACCTACAAAAAAGAGCAAACCTATCTCTAAAAGGCCGGCAACGCACCGTAGCCAGGCAGATTTCTACGTGAACAGGACCGCTGATCTGTCATCTTAAGCTAATCTCCTGTTAGTTAACATATTTTCATTTAAAAAATATTGTACTTATTCAAAAGTTAATTCTTAATTCTTCTTAATTTTGTGGTATAATTTATTTTTATTTTTTTTATTTAAGGACACCTCAAAGGAGGGTGAGCAGCATCCCCCTTTCGAGTACAGGATATAAAGGCTGATGATGTTGATGATTAAATTATAAATTAAAATACAATTTTGAAAATAACCAACATAAAATAAAAAAAAGAAAAGTACAAAAATTATAAGTAAAAATTTTAAAAAGGGGATAATGTTCGGTTGTGTGCCCCACCATAGGTGGAGAACCGGCTTTCAGCGCCACCCTTCCCTTATACACTCTAATCCCAAATATATAAAAAACTATATAGTTTGGACTATATAGTTGACTATATAGTTTGAACTATATAGTTAGACTATATAGTTTGAACTATATATTAAATGGAAAACAAGGAAAACATTGCTTGAACATTAATTAAAATAATAATTATTACACGATCCGGATGATCGACTAACAGATCTTTGTTTTCTTGGGCGATTCCCAAGCAAACAAAGAGTTGTTAGCCTCCATACAGGATAAAAAGTAACCTGATGGTAGAGTTCTGTGTAGGGACAGTGTCAAAAACTACGGAAAAACGCCTGAAACGGAGGCGAGAACCGATATATGTCGCAAAGCCTACCTAGGTGAGCTTCTGACCGGCCGCTCAGGCGGTCAACGTTCCCGCGACGGCACAAGCCGAGGTCCATGTCTCGCAGGAGAGACCCTTGTGTTAGTCGCGGCTCAAACCCAATTCTCGAACCCAAAAGACCGCGAGAAGCTGTGGAGGCCTTATGCCAACAGCGTTTGTCATTTATAAAAAATAAAAATAAAAGTATGAAGAATTTCGTGAGAACCACAGGCAACTCAGCCTACGACTAAGACCCATAATAATAGGCTTAAAAGATAAGTTATAAGTTGTATGCTGTATTTAAACAACAATCTAGATGTAAATAAAATTATTTTGTTCGCGAAGACAGCGAACGATCGCTGAATTGTGTTTCTATTCAATTATGATCGAAATTAATTCATGAATAACTTTTATATTAAAATACACGAGCAGACTGTAAATTTTCGTTCAAAAGGTATTATTATTTGATTATATCGCTTTGTGTGATGCTATAGCTTAATATATAATTATAAAATTAATACATTGTTGATTTTTATATAGTTTTTATTATATATAATATTTTTATAGCAGGTGGGTTCTCCTATATAGTAAGTGTTTGGTTGTGTTGTTGGTTGTGTTATACGCCGTTTAAGCGGTATAATTTGAAAGGCCTTCGATATCCTCACTCACTCGCCGATAACAGTAGATGTACTGTTGCACGGTGAGTATTCTGTGAGTCCATGATATAACTTCGCGGAGCCATTCCAAATTCCAATTAGTGCGTGCATGCTCTCCCACGGGTAATTGTCTCTGTGGTGGTAATCTCTAACCATTAGGAGACCCTCCTGCTGCGTTAATAATAACAATACTTTTAACATTCATGGGCTAAACGTTGACTGTGATTAAATTTAATGTGAAACAAAATTTAAGCGGCTAAAAAAAGTTATTTCTAGGTTATTTTGTGATAATAATGTCACAATGTGACGAGCCCTTGATTGTTACAATTTTGAAGTGTCAAGCAGAAATAAAAGTAATATATTTGGATTACGAAATTGGCTCGCAGCCACGATATCCAACTTTTGTACGAGTTATTACAGCTCACTAAACGCACAGTTGTTCAATACATTTCATTCAAAATTTTGATAAAAACTATAGCCATTCAAATAGTCAAATACAACCTGGAATATTGTGTGGAAATGTTATGAATACAAGATCTATAACACAGTTGCAATGTATCAAGTAAACTGCTGCTCCTTCCATTTATACAAAGTAGTTTAAGTAGATTAGTTTTCAATTATAGAAAAAATTCAAGAAGAATATCTCTCCCATAAATAGAGAAAGTATTCCACACCAAAGTGCTTAAACTGCTAAACTGAAGCCACTACACTAATTTGGACTATTCATTCAGAGTGATACCATGGACTCAGGGAATGGTATTCTCTATATTTGAAGTAATATTTGTAGAGCCTGTCCTACTGTACCTACAGTATATCTCTGAGTGAGTACTTAAGTAATGTTCTCATTACTGTTAATGTATGAATAAATTTGTACTTAATAATTATCTATGAAATGTTAAGTTGCAGTAATAAAATTTTTGTTTTACTAAAATTAAAGTTCCCTCACTATAAGTAAGGTAAACTAGGAGATTACATTGCATTTTTCTTGACGTCAGCTTCTATCATTTGGCATGGAATATCCTAATGGAGAATTCCCTGAACATGAAAATGAATAAT
This sequence comes from Delias oraia, assembly GCA_018230265.1. NCBI lineage: Eukaryota > Metazoa > Arthropoda > Insecta > Lepidoptera > Pieridae > Delias > Delias oraia. The sequence continues at coordinate 24,619 of DWCF01000522.1, read as the reverse complement.
AAATATACCTACTGTATGCCCATTCGGTTTACATCATTTCAATGGCCTACCACTTAAATAATCATAGCAATAAATGCTTTGAATTTATTTTCGAACGATTCCCTAATTATATAAATTTATGGTGTTTACATTAAATCTACGAAAGTACCAACTTTTTTATATAAAGATATTCTTCCGGGATTAAATGGTTTGTTTTCAATAATTTAGTTGAAATAAATTAAATATTGTTTATGCTATGGCGGACAACGGAGTCGGTGGGTCTCCTATATGTAAGAGCACATTTCCGCCCATAGACAACCGCGCCATAGTCTACGCATTAATTGTTTTGCCGGCTTTTTACGCCACTTAAGCGATTTTTTAAAGAGCCTCTGATATCCTCAATTTCGAGTACAACTACCAATAAACGCTGAGTATTTTGTGAGCCTGTGGCATCACTTTGGACGAGCAGGCCCAATTAGTGCGTAGGCATATGCTTCAGCATGGCTCTCCCACGGGTGATATATTTATTTATTTAGAACTTACATAAAGAGACTAGGCCAATATCCTTACCTTTGCAGTTCATCTTCAAATGTCAAGCGATCGTGGGGTGTCGGGCGAGGAGAATTAACACCACTTTTTTTAAAGGATATTACACACAATATTCGACACAATACTACACAAATATAGCTACGTTATTATAATCAGCACATTCGGTTTTAATAATTAACGAAACACTCCACTGAGCACGGTTTACAAAGCGCGATGCGAATGGATTATTATCCTTTCGTTCTCACACACAAAAGGGCACGGCATTGTGTCAAAGTCAAGAAACGTCTCGAAAAACGCTCTTTGACCGATGTCGCTGTCACTTTTGACATTACATGACCATCTCGATGCACCAAGGCGCCGTCATACATATATAACATATAAAAAACAATAATAATATTTTTAAAATATATATATATATATAAAGGTAAGATGTAAAAAAGGCGTAGCACTTCTTTGTGGCATCACAAGTGGCCGAGCGCCAGTTTTCGGCGCCCCTCATACACACGGTTAAATTTAAATTTTGTAAATTTTGGTATTAAATAAAATAACCATAGGCCAAAACGGAAAACAAAAGGCGTTGAACAAAATTAAAATAATCAAAGTATGGAGCAAGAATTTATAAATCAGCTTTCTTTATCTAAGAAAACTATATTTAAATAGTTTTATTGAGTACCACATATTTCAGATGCCTGATATCCCACCAATTTAATGCATAAACTTCCAAAACAAAAAAAGAACGTGCCTGTCCCTAAAAGATCTGCAACTCATACGTGGCTCAGCCGGAGTCTAGGTGTATCCAAGGGCACAGAACCGCTAATCCTACTTGAATTCCTACTCGTTTGCGACCGTTTCCATAAAAAACCTATTCCTAAAAGGTTGCCAAGACACTTGTGGCTCGGCCGGTGCTAGATGAGTGTTATCCAACCTGTGTTCCGCAGACCCCCTGGGGTCCCTGAGTATATGTTGGGTCCGCGGTATCACTTCTGGACCATTTATAAATGCAAACAAAAACTAAAATTTATACCTTATCTGTTTTTTTCTGTTTATTTTATTAAGGCGTCCGTGAAAGCTGTTTTTGGAGGCCGTGGCTGAAATAGTTTGTGGATCGGTTTCATGAATCTCTTAATTTTTACCTAAAAAAAATGATTTTTGATTTTATCAATGTATCACGAAGGCTTCCATTTTGAATGTCTGCAAAACATCAAAGTCACTCGCCCACTTGTAACTGGCAACTAATTTCATGGCTGTCAAATCACCTGTCAGAAATAATACCAGTCAAAGTGACGGGTGAGTGTTTCTTTTCATGCCGAGTTTTCATGCATAGATTTACTTGATTTTATGCCAATACTTTAGGACGTTTCGATGCGAACTTTTTTATTGTATCATATAGCGGACAACTGTGCAAGTGGGTCTATTAGATACGAAAACACCGCCGCGCCGCCTACGGACAACGCGTCACAGTCCATGTATTGATTGTGATGCTGGCTTTTTACGCCGCTTAAGCGACATTTTTAAGGGCCTCCGATATATTCTCTATACCATAAAAAATAAAAATAAACTAATAACTCATGAAAATAATTAACAATATTTTGTTATTGAATGAAGGATATACAATAATTCCTATAACAAATAAATTAGCAGAAAAATGAAAAACTCATTGGAAAAGTTTTCGTTCTTCAGCAATTGTAATTTTTATGAGAATTCTTTAAAAAATTATATTTATACCTGTAAATTTTTATATCTTAATTTTTTTATTGCGTTGACGTACGTTTAATCATGTTTTTTAACCGCGATAATTATTTAAAAATTAGCCTGCTTTAGAGATTCAGAGTTTATATGGCAATAAGACTAACTTTTGGAAAGAACGAAAACCCTTAAAATGCCCTAAAATTTAAACACATAAAACACCGCCACCCATAGACAACCGCGCCAAAGTCCGTGTTGCTGGCTTTTTACGCCAATTAAGTGGCATTTTTAATAACCTCCGAAATCCTCACTCATTCAGCAAAATACTAAAATCGCCGTTTAAAGTAATATCTCATGCTGTATCAGTTCGTAGGAACCAGACCTATTAGTGTTTCAGAATATACTTGAATATGGCTCTTCCACGAGTGCGACATTACAAAGAAACTCGCTTGGCCACCATCAAGCCCTTCCAAAAATTGAATAAATTATAAATTAAATTATAATTTTTCATTTCTGGATCTTATTCGAACTCGATAACTCTCGCTTCGTGGTAGTTTTATTAAACCACTTAACTACGAGGTTCTCATAAGGCTTTTTAACTGTTTGGATATTGATAAAAAGGAAGAAGAATTTTCTTCCTGGCTTTTTACGGCACTTAAACGGCATTTTTACCGGCCTCCGAAATCCTCACTCACTCAACAAAAGAGAAGAACTACTATTTCACGCAGAGTATTTTGTCAGCCCGTGGTATCATTTCTGTTGAGCCGGCCTAATTAGTGCGTCGGTATATCGGTTATATGCTTCAGCATGGCTCACCATTTCACGTTCAGTAATCTATGTTTCTAAAGCGTTGATAAAGTGTGTTCTAGTAATAAAAAGGTGCAATATGTGTAATATAGTTTTATTAGATTATTTATAACGTCATGCGACACCGTAGTTCGCAGCTGGCAGCGATCCAAAACGCAAATACACAACGAAAATATGATATTCGATTGATAAATGATACGTTCGTTTTACATTAATTTCTAAAATAATAAGAAAATATATACTTAGACACAAATATATTATGTTGTTAGAATTTATAAAATATTAGTAGACCAGGCAGACGTCGTACCTACTGCCCGGAACATATATAGTCGAATTATGAACCGCTAAATCCGAATAAACTACACTACCCTCCCTTTTTGTAAGCGGATATTTTTTTTGCCTTACAAGAACCTCTTCACTAAAACTTGAACTTGGTGGAAAACTTCAATTGATTGGATAGTTGACTTTAAAGTATTATTACGAATTGTTTCTATGGGAGTATATAGGTTTACAGGAATTTTGTATGGAAAGAATAAGTGAAATTGGTTCAACAGTTCTCAAGATATCAGCTTAGCAACATATTTTAGATTCATTTTTATATTATATATACAATTTGAAGGGAAATCTGATTGACATTATCATTTATTTCTTTAAGGAAAAAAATAATGAATCTTAGTTGCAATTTTTATTTATACATTTGTTAAATATTTATACTTGTAATCTCCATTTAAATTATAGTATTCATATTACCTATTTCAACTTAATGACTATGGTTTTCAGTGTGCTTACCAAATAAAATATATTTTCTTACAATATTGCCTATTGCTTCTATCTTTAACTTTACATTCTACTGAAATAACTACTAGTTTTCTTTAAATAACTACTGGTATTTTTTTTTCCTGCATGGGGTACTGAAAACCAGCGCCCAACCAATTGGGAAGAGGCATAAAGTCAAGCTACCCTTTTTCATTAATTGCGAACATTTCTTGTTATATTTGTGTAATTATATGTTGCGCTGCCAAAGCCTTTTCTTTCTTTAGTTTAAAACTAGCTTAAAAATAGCACTACCATTTTTCATGAAAATGGAGGCCAATGATCAAGTGGCTCACGTAAGATAAGCAATCCTTCCCCATGTGAGTCTTATTATAATAGTTTCTTCAAGAGAGATTATGTAAGTAAACAAAGACTTACGAGCCAAATTGTTTCCAAATTGAATATTTATGGCAGATACGTTTGAAAATTAGTAGTAATAGTATCAACGAGCCATTTTAATAATTCGAAATAATATCAATTTAGAAATTATTACGATTACATTATAGATATTTAGTATTTTATAATAGGATTTGAATAAATCAATAAAGCGACGTGTGGGTTGTGTAATTCCCGCTTTATCCTAATGGTAGAATAATTGAATGGCGATCATAAGAGTTAAGTTTTTTATGGTACCTATAACGGACAACAGAGCAGGGCCTTCTATATGGTAAGAGAATACCACCGCCCATGGACAACCGCGCCACACTCCACGCTTTGGTTGTGTATATTTTTGTTCCCTTTTATTTGTAAAAAGTTCGTTGGAACATATCTGAAGTAAAATTGAATAAGTATGTAAACAAATATTCCTAATCAGATCTTTTTATTCAGGCATATTTTTAAAAACAGGTGGGTTTTTGAACTTTTCCCTGTGAAAATCAAACAAATTTTCTTTCTAATATATCACTTCCGGAATAAATTGACTTTCGTGTACTTACAGAGATAGGCAACTCAATCATGCAGAAATATTACCTAGCTGCTGAGTAGTAATTTCTTATAATCTTTTCTCACAAGACATTAAGCATTCCGGCTCAAAGAAATACATACACAATTGCTTTGGAAATTGGCTTGTAGATATTAAGTTTTCTATTTTTATTTCTTTTTTATTAAGTATAAAAATAAAATATTTTAAAAAATAATTGATATTCGTAGCTACAATGTATATTAAATAATCTGTTAATCCATTGATGAAAAAATTTTATTTGTCTTTTATGGTATAGCGGACAGCGCATAAGGTGGGTTAACACCCACTGACTGACTCTTGATTTGACTTGACTGACTGCCACATGGTAAGAGAACACCGCCGTCAAAGAAAAACTGCGCTATCGTCCACGCATTGGTGGTTTTGCCAGCTTTTTACGCCACTTAAGCCGCACTTTTAAGGACTCCCGAAATCCTCATTCACTCTGCGAAATACAGAATTTCAAATTCAAATTTCACAAATATCGTTGTTTGTGGTTTCACGCTGAGTATTCTGTGAGCCCGTATCACTTCGGTCCAATTAGTACGCAAGAATAATCTTCAGCATGGCTCTCCCATGGGTGAGCATGGCTCTCTCATGGTTTGTCTCCTTTGGATTTTATGGAGGCAACGAGCATTAGGCTCACATAGGATAAGCAGTCATCCGCTCCCAGCACAAACTGTGAGCACTTTTAATCAATTGAACCAATTCATTTTTATTTACATTTATTCGCATTTTGTATCTTTATGAACACAACTTTCATTCCGACGATAATTTCTCCGAGTTAGCATGTTAGCCTATAATAATGTTTTGCAATTGCGCGGTGTGAAATTTGTTGCCTCCGAATAATGGCTAATTTCATAACATTTACGGCACACAGAGCATTAATTAAGATTTTAATTCAACACTATTCGCTCGCATTTTCAGATGTACAGTGCTTCCTACTAAACATTTAGCCAAAACTAGATGAAATATAGCTTAGAATAATATTTGTATAATTTTGAACATCACTAGACTTGTGTCCGATCGGACCATTGAATATTAATAATATTTAGTTTTATTAAGAGCGCCATCTAGTTTTGTCAATGAGGAAGATAATGAAGTTAATGTGAATATTTATTTTTCGATTATGTTGAAACAACATGTAAAAAATTCATTGAATAATTATTTTCTGTGATTAAAATTTGAATTCTACACATTTGTGTGTTGGCACCGATAGTCGTGCAAAGTTTCATTAACAAACAGAAATGCAATAATAAGTTAAATTTAAAATTTTATTTACAAATGATTTTCGAATATTAAATATAATTCAGATTAGTTGTTTTATTTTATTAATTCACGTGTAATGTTTATTATTTTTGACGTCTTAAATGAGTTTCGTAGGCGGAGTAATTTTACATTGGTTTTTATGAAAATGTTGGAATAAGAAATTATAATGTAATTAATTGATTTTAAATATGTGAAAGTTATATTTTTGTATTTACAAGTGCTATTAGATGTGTTGCAATTATATTTTATAATAAGACTAATAGGTCTGTCTCGTTCAAAGAATTAGATTTACACCCAGGGTCTCTTGCCTTTACAAATAACATGCCAGCGTAAAACGGTATATGTACTATGTATTTCGCTCAAGAATGAGGATATAGAACCCTTAAAATTATACCATTCAAGCGATGTAAAAAGCCGGCAGCACAAAGGCGCGTATTGTTCGGTTTTCTATGGACAGTTGTGACCTCTTACCATAGAGAAGGCCCGCCTGCTTCGTTGCCTGGTGTAGAATAAAACAGCCTTCGTATGCATTGCGTATTTAAAAATATATACGTTTTGTAATGTCTATAATTATTTAATGTAACAAATTTTAAATTATTTATTATTTAGTTAAAAATCCTAATAGTATGCTTATATTAAATATTTCCGCTCTATTAGCACAGATTTAAGGTCAGTAACCACAAAAGGTCAGTAAACAACGAACAATAGTTAAAATTTTATAAAATCCTGGTTGATACTGGTAAATGTTGTCTTTCCAAATGATGTAATAAAATATAGCTATTAACAAAAGGGTTTAGTGGTAAAAATGATAAATTGAGGGTTCCAAAATGTTTAATGTCACATCATGAAACAACTAAATGTTTAGGCTGAATAACCTTTTTTTTCTATTGCAGACAACGGTTCAGGTCGGTCTCTTATATGGTAAGGAACACCGCCGTCCATGAACATCCGCGCCACAGTACGCGCATTGGTTGCGTTGCCGGCTTTTTACGCCGCTTAAGCGTCACTTTTAAGTGCTTCCGATATCTTCACTCACCCTAATAAATACAGTACAAGAACCATTTCACGCTGGGTATTCTGTGAGTCTATGGTATCACTTCAGACGAGCCGACCTAATCAGTACGTCAGCATATGCTTCAGCATTGCTCTCCCACTGGTGGGAACTTCTCCTTGTTTATTGTTGGTGAGCCCTCCCAGAACCTCTAATAAAAATTTCATCATCATCAACCTATTAAAGTCCACTATTCGCATGGGCCTGAAGAATTTTACAGTATGGTTTTAAAGTTAAAATTGAATTTAAGTATTATTACGAATCATTTGTATGGGAATATAAAAAAATAATTTTAGACCTTACAAATTTTTTTAAAATTTTATATTCTAAAACTATCCTCGTATGAAAAAGTAAGCCAGCTTGATCCAGCTGTTCCCGAAATTTCCGCTTAGTAACACAATCGGCGATTTATTTTTATATTAGACTCATTTAAATTATTTAAATATATATTAAAAAATATACTTTTTAAATAAATTGTGGAGCATAAAATTATAACAACCCCGAATTTGCGAAGCAGAGATTGAAACGTTTAATTATTTTGGCGGATAACATTGCGACGCCATCTTGTTCGGGATAAACGCTTTGACAAATGACACAGATAAATTATAACTGTTATGTACTGTGTTCTCTAGAGGAGTTCCTATCTGTGACCTTCTACTGTCAACAGTTCAAAGAAGTTTAATTTAATATTAATATTCTAGGTATGATTTATACTCTGTTCGCGATAAATTATATTAATACTAGAGAATTTAAAAATTCTGTCACCGATCAAACGAAATTTAGACAATTGTCATGCAAATTATATTTTAATTGTTATTTGTTTTATTTTGATAGTTTTGAAAATTTAAACTAACCTCAATGTTGCCCCAAAAAGTAAAATAAAACTGGGTAATAAATATATATATACTTTAAATAAAACTGTCTGATCGTGGCAAATACTCTTTTGCCATTAAACCTTTAAAATACAAAAGTATTAAAATAGAGATTAATTATAAGAGGGTGAAAATTTTATAAAATTTGTGCAATTTTTGGTGCCTGAAAAATATATGACCAGTTCTCAGGCCTACCTGATACGCATATTTCATAAAAAAAACAATTCAGTCATTTCAAAGTCTGGCACTTTTGGGATTTCAGAATTCTATATATTAGAAAAGTCCAGACGGAATTTACATTAGTCGCAAAAATTACGCAAGATATGAATTAAATATAAAACATGTTTTTTTATTATTTTGACTGTAAGATATTTATCGAATCATTAAATATAGCCAAACAGAAAATCTTGAATTAAGTTCGGTTCAGCTCTCTCTATATAACAAATGCCTTTATATTCGTTATTAAAGTATAAGTTAACTAAAGCGTAAAGCATTTTTCTATAGAATTTCATTCATACTCAGCAGTTTAATATCGGAAGAAGGTTATTCGCATTCCATAAGACTTCTTGCATTCAATAATAAGGCCGAGTCAACAAAAGATATGAATTATGATGTCAGATGGAAGAAATTGTTGGAAATAATTCGATATCTAACTAATAATAATTTTCCATTACATTTTTATATTATTTTGTTTTTAAGAACAAGCTTTCAAGAAGTGTACCTATCCTAAAAGGCCGGTAACGTACCCGTGGTCCAGCAGGGGTTGGGGATATCCATGGATAAAGGACTGCTTATCCTAGATAAGCCTTCTACTCGTTAGCCTCCATTTTCATAAAAAAAGCCTCGGGCCTAAACAGATTTGTAACAGTGACTTAGGTTACGAGTTTTATTCCCTGCCTAAATGTAACTTCTAATGTGTAAAGGTGGAGGAGATCTATAAAGAATAAGAAAGAACCAAATAGTGTATTAGTATTAATAAAAAACCCAGATACAGAAATTCAAGTAATAGATAACTAAGATCTGAAATAAAGGCTTTTAATATTATTATTTATGTAATTTATCCGGTCTTTAGAAGGCCTAGATCTTATCTGGACGAGTGACTTAATACTCTCATACCCGTGGGAGAGCCATGTTGACGCTTTAAATAGGCCGGCTATAGATAAAAAATAACGGAAGTGTTTTAATTAATATCGCTTAAGCAGCGTTTATAAACCGGCAACACAACCAAAGCGCGGACAACATAAATAAGAGAGTCCATATGTCCGATGTCTTCCTCAAAAAATCAGCCTGCAGAGGAATTTTCAAACCAATACCTACCTCTGTAGGTAAGTATTCCAAAGAGTACAGCCTTTTACTCCAACATCCTTAGTCAGTCAGCAAAACACAGTAGAGGCACCGTTACAAGTACTTTTTCACTGTGAGGTGAGGTATCACTTCGGACCAGCCAATTAGTGCATTCGCATATGCTTCAGCATGCCTCTCCCGCGCCTGTCAAAGGTATAGTTACAGCGTCGGTATTTAAAAAATTAATCCAACTAGTATTCTAAATAGAAATGTATTTTTGATTATCAGTGTTAGCCGTGGCTTCATTGTTATGCACACCGCGTTTCGAATTATCGCGCATCGTGACCAATTCGGTCTCTATATTGGGCCATAATGTGACCGCAGAAGGCCCGCGCCAACTCATTATCATACTTTACGATTGTATACATTTATTTTAGCGTTTGTATTACACTCGTTTACGCCTCATATCTTTATATAGACTCAGTCTATCTGCTCTGCTCGCTATATTGCGAGTAAATTATACGTGTAATAATTAAAGTCACGGTTTCCGTTGGTTGGAGTTTTTTATGGTATAGCGGACAACGGAGCAGGTGGGTCTTCTATATGGTAAAAGAACACCGCCGCCCAAGAACAACCACACCATAGTCTGCGCTTTGGTTGTATTCCCGGCTTCTTACGGTGACAAGCAGTATAATGTCATGTACCTCCAATATCCTCACTTAGTCCGTGAAACACTGTACCTGTACTGTTTTACAGTTAGTATTATGTGTACATTTGTAATCTGAATACATTTTAATTTATAATTTATTCAGTTCGTTTTTTTTACATAGGGAAATAAACAAGGGAAGATCACCTGGCATAAGCGGTCATCCACACGTCCTCCAGCTCCTGTTGGGCCGGGGAAGCGTTGCCGGCCTTAATTGATTTAAAATGTAATGTGTTCCATATTTTATTTTTGCATTGGTGTCTATAGGATCGCTTATGCTAGGTAAGTCTCCACCTAGTCATTTGCCACCGTTTTCATTAAAAAAAAATTTCTATTTAACCATTTCACTCTACATTTTATTGTCTGCCTTTGAATTTTTGATACAGTCAATTAATTAAGGCATCGATATTCAATATTTCATGAAATTATTCTAAAAGCTCGGCTGCGGTTATCAAAATTTGAAAGTCTAATAAATTAAAATGAAGTCTGCGAAAGTTTTGAAACTATTCAAATTCTGGAGATGGCTGATACTGAAAACATCGAAGGTTTCAAAGGATTTTTAAATATAATTTTAATATTACATTTTTGGAACGTGTAATTTGATTTTTACTGTATAAGTGGCTGCAACATAAGTTCGGTTGTGTTTTCGATATTTTCATTATTTTTTTGTTAAATTTAATATCAGATATTTTTTAAACTTTTTTTATGGTGTAGCGAAACACGGAGCAGGAGTATCTTCTATGTGTTAAAAAAACACCGCCACTCAGCGAAACACGGTAAAATTACGGTTTCAAGTACAATTACCATTTTACGCTGAGTATTCTGTGAACCCGTGGTATGGTCGAAATACCAGATACACACCAAACTATACATGCTTATTATACGATTAATAACTAGATATATAATTGTTCAATTATATTATTTCTCATAATGTGTTGCCTATTTCAAATATAATGCTGCTACATGCTTAAAAATATTTTTTTAATACAATATCAAAATGTGACTAATAAATATATAAGAATAAGAACGATATACGACTTGGGGACTCACAAAAAAATGTACTGAATCGTAAAAGGACGGCCACTCATCCGAGGCCCAGTAGACGCTGAGGGTGTCCTTGGGCGCACGCGAAGGACCACTAATCCTTAGTTTTAGTCTTGGTCTTGCAGCAAGACACTTGCAGGTCTTGCAATTACCTATTAGACTATTGCTACTTATTAAAAGTTTACTTCAGAACTTGGTAAAACCTATCAGACTAGGAACATTTTGAACTTGAATTAGCATAGCCATAGTAAAGACCAACCATACATATAAACGTCTAAAGATTTAATGAGAATTTACAAAAATCACTGCCAAAAAAAAGCTGAAAGACGTAAGAGAGTTGCAGGCTTAGTCTTATGCATGCACAAATATTACACAGATAGTCTTTGTCTTGCAAAAATTAGGCGGTCTTGGTCTTGCACAAATGCTAGACTAAGACTGAATTTGGGAAACACTAACTAAAACCTACTAAACTTGCTTAAAACATCTTAAGTATTTATATATAATGACTATAGCTGAAAGTTAAGCGGCTTATGTAACTTCCTACAATAGGTTCTATTTCCAAAGACATACCAGATTAAATTGAACGGCGTTTTTAATTTACCGGACAAATTGTTTAATTAAAACCTTAAGTAAACCATTATTTTAGAGTGAACGTTAAACATAACAGCTCTCACTTATTATCCGCAAACGACAGCGCTATAACTGTGTTAATGGAAAAACTGGAAGCCGCAGTTGTAACATACGATACGACATCGAATGGTGCATAAATAACTCAAAACCTTTAAAAAGTTATTTTATGGTATAGCGGACAACGGAGCAGTTGGGTCTCCTTTTTGAGAGCCTCGTAGCTTAATGATTTTAAAAGTGCACCATGAAGCAAGAGGTATCGGGTTCGGATCTTGGTCTGGACAGTTATAATTTAATTTATAATTTTTTCGGTCTCTGAATGGGTTTGACTGTGGCCGGGTGAATGTCTTAAGTCGTACCCGTGGGAGATTGATGCTGAAGCATATGCTGAGGCACTAACGCCGGCTCGTCCAAACTGATAACAAGGGCTCACAGAATACTCAGCGTGAAGGATTTTGTATTGTGTTTCGCAGACTTGGTGAGGATATCGGAGGCTCCTAAAAGTGCCGTAAATAGCCGGGAACAAAATTATGCGCGGACTGTGACGCTGTTGTTCATGGGCGGCGGTGTACTCTTACCATATAGGAGATCCACCTGCTCCGTTGTCCGCTATAGAATAAAAAATATCGCTGCTTATTTACAACCGCAGCATATGATAGCGAAATAAACTGACAGCAACATATCTTTTCTTAAACTTACACTTTTATTTTTACACTTTTTTATTCTTTACACTTTTATCCATAATTGAAAGAGATTTTTCCAATTTTTCAGTTCATTGATATATATGAAACTATGGTATGCACCCAGTGACATATTATCAACAAAAAAATTTGCACTTTTATGAATAACTGATAGTATATAGCCAAGTGGGACAATACACTATGGTTTTCCATTTGCAAATGATTCACATATCTGATATCCAATAGTGATATCGTTCTAGATTGTAATCCCTCGGAAACAGTTTTATTATAGCGCACAATGGAATATCTGATGGGAGATATCAATGCCACTCATAGACAAGAGCGTAGCACTCCATACTTTGGTTGTGTTGTCGGCTTTATACGCTGCTGAAGTAGTATAATTTCAAGAGATTCACACAGCGATTCTTACTTAGCATTCATTTGTCTGCTATATATCTTTGAACGGCAATACATATACACATACATATGAAAGCTTCTTGGCGTCTTATTACATGAATATAATTTTAATTTATAGATTTCTCATTAATTATTCTCCCATGTTGTCTCCGACAGGTATTCATGGAGGTCCAAAGTTGAGGGCCTAGGTCCAGCAGTGGACGTCTTACGGCTGAAATCATGATTATGTATATATATCGTATCAGATTCGTATCGGACAACGTAGGGAGGATTTAATGCACAGGAGAAATGCACTTATAAATCGCTTTACGCTGCAATATTAGAGGCTTTGTTCTGAGAAAAATATTTTCCGTAGCGAACATTTTAATATTAAAAAATAATATTTTGTTAAATTTGTATTATAAGCAATTTTATCCAATATATGTATTCTTAACTCTATTATACAATGAAATAGATATTGACCTACTTGATTTATGTCAGTAAAACAACAATGCATACTACAAGGCCTATTTAATTTGGTATTCTGTTCGTGGTATCACTCAAAACCAGTCGACGAGCCTGTCTGACATCAACATATATTTTAAGGAAGCATACAGGAGGCTCGCTTGGGATAAATGGTTCTCCGCCTATGGACACTGCCAGTTTTTGCTGCGCCGCGGGTGCATTGCCGGCCTTTCAGAGATAGGTACGATTTCTTTATGACGGTCTGAAATGAGTGTTCAGCTACAAGTATTAATCTAAACAGCTTCTTAGAATAATATCCATTATATTACACATAAGATGCTGAGAGAATTAACATCTTATGCTTCAGGGTGGCTCTTGTGTGGAAAAACCACAACCTTTTTTCAATTAACTCTACAGATTGTCTTTATAATGATTTTAAACATTTTTAATTAATTTGAAATGTGTAAGAGTTAAAAACAAATAAATAAAGTAATATTTCTATTTTAAATTATATTTCTATTTTATTTCCTCGATAACAAATCTCAATTTGACTCAATTTTTAAATGGGCTCTTTACAATTCCGCTCTGGACATAACAAATGGTTCAGAGAATAAAAAATGTTATACACGAAATACAAAATTGGTTCCGTATTTAAAATATTTTAGTACGATTTATTTGCCAGTTTTTACTTCGTATACAATACTAAATACCATTGTAAAGAATATTTTATAATAGATATATATAGAACTAATTGTAGTAAAACTATAATTGTTCTTTAGAACTAAATTTCACGCTTTTATTTATGTTTAAATTAAGCAAAAAGTATGAATTAATTAGATTAAAAATCTAGTACAGCATGTGTGTAATACCAAAATATTAAAATGAAGGTAAGGTTATATTTACACTCCACAATATATAGAAAATAATCAATAAACTATAGAAAAATAAATATATGAAACACAAATTAACCACAGAATGGACATTAGCTACATCAATTACGCGTATTTTGATTTGAAAAAAAGTGTTAAAGTGGAGACCACGGACCAGCAAGCGCAGCTTAGGACGCCTAACGACAAGGTAGACAGATTACCATATAAAGATCGTCGGAAGACGCTAAATGAAGGTCGCCTCCGATAGGTAGGTATGCATTTAGAAAGGCCTATGTCCAGCAGTGGATGTGTAACGGCTGAAATGGTTTTTTTAATGGCTATTTTGCTATTTGAAAAAAAAATGAAATGATGAAATATATGCCGTGAAAGAATGAACTGGAAAAGTCAAAATCATAAAAAATCTTTCAAATAGTACCTAGATACTTTAATTTATTCAGTTTTTGTAAGGACTTGGCAGTGGCTCGATGAGTTTCATCATGTCTTATCCATAGAAGAGACGTGCTGATGCAATAATAGAATCGTCTCGTCTGAAGTAAATACACTGGCTTACAGAATATCAGCGTGAAACAGTACTTGCACTGTTTTGCTGAATGAGTAAGGATATCGATTTTACCGCTATACTCCTCAAAAGCCCTAAACACAATACAAAAATGGATTTTTGCGCGGTTGATCAACTGCGGTGGTAATTTCTTACCATAAAGAAGGCCCGCCAGCTCCATTGCTCGCTATAAGGAATAAACACTTAAAATCTAAAGTTCCCGAACAACCTTCATATCCGAAAAGAATATTCAAGAAACTCACTTTTATTTATTTTTAATGCTGTGATATTTTTTACTGGTAGGAACAGTTTGTATTGAAGGACTAATTTTTTGTGATTTTCTTTAAATTATTACTTATATTCCCTATTACGAGCTTCAAACATCCATAACTATTTAACACTTAGGAAAATTGTTCCAGCCTTAAATTGTAGAGATACGAGCGAACATGTTTCGCACCCTTGGGAGAGCCATATTGTAGCATATGCTGATGGACTAATGGGGGGTGCGAATAAATATCCAAATTAATACCACGGGCTCACAGAATACTAAGCGTGAAACGGTACTTCTACTATGTTTTGATGAGCGGGTAAGAATATCGGAGGCATTTAAGAGCGCAACTTAAATGGCGTAAAAATCCGGCAAAACAAACAATGCGCGGACTGTCGTGCGGTTGTCCATGGGCGGTTGTGTTATTTTACCATAAAGGAGCAGGTAGTACTGCGTTGTCTGCTGTACAATAAAACATTTTCAATGAATATGGAGATATTTATTTACGATTTTATATTGCTATTGTATAGCATGAAGTCTTTCTGAAATGAAATATTTTCTTATTTTATTAGTTTATATGGATATTATGAATAAAAGACCTTTATATATTCAAATCATATATTACATGAAAGTTTCATTTAGAGCACCGTTTTGCATATTCAAATATTTACAAATAGACAAATACAAATAAAAATATATTTATCTGCGCCTATATTAAGAATAGGAAAGGCTTTTTGTAATGGGTTTATGTACCAAATTGTATTAATAAAGCACTTTTACTTGATTGAGTTTAATTATATCATCATCATCATTTTAGCCATAGGACATAGGCCTCGCCTTTGGACCTCCACGCATACCTGTAGGAGATGACCTACATCCGGCATCTTTTGGCGACCTTTGTAAGGTCTTCGGTTCGTCCTATTTACAGTCTTACGCTGCACTTGCGAGTCTGTGGTCCCCACTCTAACACTTTTCGGCTCCGTCCGATATTTATCACGTAGCCATCATAAGGAATATATTTAACTTATTTTTTCCAATCTTTATTGTATCATTCCCCAGATTTTAAAATATTTTATATGTACGTTCGTATGTAATTTTTAACATGATAAATATTTTTATTATTATTATATTTTAATTTATTAAACCTTTCTTCGATTTTCCAATTTTCCGTCCAAATATAATTTCCTCTTCCTTTCTATTAATCAATCGTTGCCTTGGCATAATACTTATAAAAAATAAAGAAATAATAATAAATATACAGTAATATTTTCTTGATCTGGACAACACAGTCAGTCAAACACAATTGAGTTTCTCTGTAAGAAAAGGTTTCACTGTTTATTTATATTACATGGAACAAAAGTGTATACCTATATTTTACTTAATACTTTACAGAAACATACAGATAAAAAAGAAACGACATTTAAAGTTATTATTAAAAATGTTTGTTCCTAAATCATAATAATTAGGAAAATTTTACAATAATTAATGTTATAAATTATGCACTCTCTTTACAATGATAAGACTCTTTTTAACTTTTCTTCTCCATATTACAACACCTTAAATTAACAGACAACTTCATTTTTCTGTCACTGCCGTCTTCCATCCGTAGGAGAGCCAAGCTGAAGCAAATGCGGACGCACTAATCCGTCGTCCGAAATGATACCACGGGTTTTCAAAATACTCAGCGTGAAATGGTAGTTATACTTAAAACGACGCTTCTACTGTGTTCATTGAGTGAATGAGGATATCGGAGACTCTTAAGAATTCCGCTGAAGTGTCGTTAAAAGCCAGCAACACAAGCAATGCGTGACTGTGGCGCGGTTGTCCATTTGTATCAGTGTTTCTCTTACCATATAGTACACCCTACTGCTCTGTTGTCCGCTATACCATTAAAAAAACCAGGCACTTAATGTCACTGTTACTGCGCGTTTGATGATTGATGCACGGGATAATTCAACTTGAAAGAAAATTATATTTTTATTTACAAATATAATAGAAATACGCGCAGAAGTTTGTAATTTCTAACAAGGGAACCCTATCCCAAGAGTCCCAGTTAAAAGTTAAAAATTGAACGAACTACGTAACGATATATGAAAGCTGTGAAAACTGTTTTCAAAGTTGCAATTTATGCTTTTAAAGCTATTGGACAAACGTGAAAGAGTGTGGAAAATATTTTCATGTTTGTAGTAAGCATGAAAAATATAAATTAATAAATGCTTCTTTATATAAGACGTAATGCAAGTTATATATCTTAATTGGATCTTGACCGCGGTTAGCGCCGTCACTGTCTATGAAGGAAATCTCATATTGTTTTGAATGCTGAGTGATCTTAGAACGCAATGGCGCTAAAGAGTTACAAAAGCTTATATTGATTTGAATAGTAAATATAGTTTAAAAAATTTCTAAATTGAGAGGTAGCCGTGGAAGAGCTATGCTGAAGCATATACGGATGCATTTATTGGGCCAGCTCGTCCGAAGTGATACCATGAGCTCAAAGATTACTCAACGTGAAACGGTACTTTTACTGTTTCACTGAGTAAGGGAGGATATCGGAGGCCCATAAGCATTTTCGCTTAAGTGGCATAAAAAGCCGACAACACAACCAATGACGCGGACGGATGTGTCGCGTTTGTTCATGGGCGGCAGTGTTCTCTTACCATATAGGAGATCCACCTCCTCCGTTGTCCGCTATACAATAAAAAAGTATTAATACAAAAAAATATATCCTTACTAAATTTATTTAACGACACCTAAATAGAACAGATAAATTGTGGCGATATTTCTGTATCCGATTTTAACTTCTTGTTTACGGCGACGTCAACCGTTTTTGGTTTATTGGTCATAATGCCCTTTATCGCCTGCGAACAGATCTCCTTGGGGCCGCCCGTTACACCGAAATGAGGTTTTTGACTCCATCTATTGAATAGTTCTTTAAATTACATACATTGAAAGTGATGCCATTAATTTCTTCCAATACGCTAGGTTTCTCTTTATTATTTAGTGGACAATGAGACAGGGGCTCTTGATTGAAAGAGATCATCGCCGCTCATGGACAAACAATCTGCTACTGGTTGTGTTCCCGGCATTCAAATGTACAATCAATAAAACATAGTATAAATAATGTTTATCTGGTATTCTGTAAGCCGTGGTATTACTCCGGACGAGCCGGTCTAATAAGTGCATCATAATGTATCATCATCATCATCATCAGCAACCTATCCAAGTCCAATACTGGACATAGGCCTTCCCCAAAGATCCCTTCCCTTGGGCGATCTGGATCCAGCGGTTGCCCTGTATATTATATATATTATCATAATGTTAATTATATTTAATTTTTAGAAATTTATAACCGATAAAATCGCTTGAGATAGTTAAAGTTTATATTATTATCACAATTTTAAAATCAAATCCTTGCATGGACTGCATGGACATCCTCATATCGTGATAGATTGTGGGTGCATTGCCGGCCTTCTTTTTTAGCCGTCCCAAAGTCGTACTGGTTTGGAAATACCTCAAAACGTCAAGATGATAGAAATTAAACTTTTTTGTTTTTTTCATCGGTTTATATAAAACATAATAATTATTACAGTTCGTTGTTACAAAACATTGGTTCATTTTATTGATCTTTGAAATTTTGAATCGGATATTACATGTTTCATTGATGATACTGTATATATTCATCCAGGGATACCATGAACGTTATATATGATAGTGACAAACTACAACCACTGAGCCACGGTTATGGTTATGTATAGATTTTTTTTATTAAGGTTAAATAAGTTAAGACCAATTAGGAAGTTGGCATAAGTTTTTATGCCAGTGAAATATTTTTATAAAGTAAGCAAGAAGTTAATTTGAATAACAAAAGCGTTAGTATAGTACCTACACAAATACAAATAGAATTATTTGATTTGTTTATTGCAATAAAGCAATCTATTTTTTCAGAATGCAGAATGAGTCAGTACCTTGGATTCCTTGAATAGATATCGATTTTAATCAAAGGTGTAGTCTGTACGGTTTTCATAAATTTATTAGTATACCGTCTTCGTATAAGTGTAGAAGTAGAACTCAGAAATTATATTGATAGAATACAAATATCAAAAAAAATCCTCCCTTCTTCCATTATAATAAAAAAATATTTTTATTATAAAGAGAATGACAGTGTTCTCCATTTTTTGATGGTATGGCGTAACTGACTCAATGGGTCTTCTATATAGTAAGAGAACCTCGCCGCCCATGCATAACCGCACCACAGTCCGTGCTTTAGTTGTGTTTCCGGCTTTTTACGCCGCTTAAACGGCATGATTTCAAAGTCCATCCATGGCTCGTAAATTCCAAGTGAGCCTCCTGTTGGTTTGCCTCTCTATTTACATTAAAAAATCCTTTATCGTCTTCTAAAAAAATTAGATCAATTATAAACTATAATAATTGTTAACAAACTAACAATAATTTGATTAAGGTTTTATGTAGCTGTAAAGTTAATAGATCGTAAATTCCTAAGTGAAGTAATAAAGTGAAGTAGCGTCATTGTCCCCATACGGGCTTAATAAATAATTTTGTCCGTTCATAACTTTAAAATGGTTTAATGTCCGAAACATTTATGAACTTTTTAATGTTGCTATGAAATGCAGCTCTGGAATAGAATATGAGATAAATGTCTCCCTCGTGAGAGAGTCATGCTGATGCACTAATTTAGGCGGGTTTTTTTTCGGATTTTTTTTATAAAAACAAGTATGAGACTCTTTAAATTATACCACCCAAGTGGTGTATAAGCCGATTACACAACTTAGCAAGGATTGTGATACGGTTCTCCGTGGGTGGCGGTGATCTCTTACCATCAAGAGTCCTGCGTTGTCCGCTAAATCATAAAAACCTAAGATAAGTGGTACTCGGCTCATGGATACTCCCAGCCCTTGCTGGGTTATGTGTGTTGCTGGCGTTTTGAGGATACTTACGTTTTTTTTTTTGAATCCTTCAAGACCTATTAATTTGGATTACAAATATATGAAAATTTCTTTTACTGTGTTGTGTATGTTCGGAGGCGCTGAAAACCAGCGCTCCGCCACTTGTGGTGACAGCCAAACGCAAGAATTTTTTTGTTTTATGTTTAACTGTGTTTTTTATTTCATTATGATACGTTTTAAATAAATAAAAATAATACAATATATATATATATATATATACACACCATGGGAAAAGAGTAACATATTTGACGCAAGCAGATCCTCCTCGAGAACGTTGTGCAGAATAAAGAGGAAATTTCAGATCAATAAGCCGAGGGTAGATTAAAAAAGTTTTGACCGATAGCCGGGTACACGGTTATTGAGAAACAATTTAAACTTGAATTAACAATGAACTCCTGTTTCTGAAGGTCTATTTAAAACAAAAATTAATTAATCAACTGTAAAGACGCTTAGATCACTGGCTGTGTTTTATAGCCATCAATATTTGTGAGTTTTAATCTCTGATATTTAAACTTATACTGAATATTGAGTAATGAATGTAACGCTGGATGGTTGTTATGATTATGATTGTGACGGCTTTTTACATCGCTTAAGCGATCAAAACACAGTGTAAGTACCGTTTTACGCTAATCATTCTGTAAGCCCGTGGTATCACGTCGGATGAGCCGACCCATATTGTACGTCAGCATATGCTTCAGCATGGCTCTGCCACTCTATATTACCAATATCATCTCTAAAATAAAAAGACAATAGTAGCAGCGGGTATCTTAAGCGCAAACATTAGCGAGTGTTATAAAATTCCTGAAAATAAACTGAAGGTTAGGTCATTAGTGAACTGAAGTGGTTTCGCACTCTACTAGGTCAAGCAGTTACTTGACATTAATTGGCTGTCGATCATGATGATAATTAATAGCCAGTGCTGATCTTTGACGTTTACATGTCACACTGGCTATTCCCGGCTTTATTGGTGCGGAAAAATCATAAAAGTTTCACTTTATTACCGGCAAATGTTTTGCTATTAAAATAATTGATATTAAAAATTTAAAATACGTTATAGAAGAGTGAAAATTTAGGTGTGTATAAATTTTTCAATAAATCATAAAAACAAACGTGTTTTTACAAACCCTTAACAATTAGGGTATAATAATGGATTTTGAATTATACTTATTACTCCGGCAATGATTTTCCGGCAATGCTTCTGTGGCTCTGTGGCTTGTCCATGGGCGGAGAACCGTTTACCCTAAGTGAGCCTGCTGCTTGTTTGCCACCGTTACCATAAAAAGAAATAAGTAGATAGGTAGGTCTTTCTGTGAAAGAAAGCTTAACAGAACTTGGTCGAAACATTTCAGAGTATTATGTAAAAAAATATCGCAACAAAAGAATTTTATATAGACATTAACACAAATATAATAAAGCAGCTAAAACAAAATATATAGTGAAATATGTAATATAATTGAAGTTACATAACTTTTTACAAAAGCGTCGTAGGGTCGCAAAATGCAAGAAAATACTTGTAAAACATCTCAGAGACCATGAAATTGCTTTACAAAGTAACATTTTATTTGTGATAGCCCTAATTTGTTATGAAACAGATTAATTTGATTTGATTTAAATAATGATTTGTACATAATATCATCATCATTTCAGCTGTAAGACGTCCACTGCTGGACATAGGCCTCCCCCTTGGACTTCCATGAATACGTGTCGGAGGCGAATTGAATCCAGCGTCTTCCGGCGACCTTTATAAGGTCGGCTGTCCACCTTGTGGGTGGACGTCCCACGCTACGATTTCCGGTCCGTGGTCTCTACTTTTCGGCCCCATCGGCCATCCGATGTGGCCTGCCCATTGCCACTTCAGCTTGCTAATTCGGCGGGCTATGTCGGTAACTTTAGTTCGTCTACGGATACCCTCATTTCTTATTCGGTCACGTAGCGAAATATATTGTGTACTATTTTTATGAAAATTGGTAAGTTACCAGGCAACTCACCTAGGATGAACGGTCGTTCGCCCATGGACACCCCTAGCCTTTGCATGGTTGCGGACGCTTGCCACTTTTTTCGTAAATCCCCAAGTCGTATTGGCTTGAAAATACCTCTGCAGGAAACTTATTCCACAGAGTCACGATTATATCAAAACCTCCTTACCCTAATAAAGATAACTGTCTATATGATATGTTAACGATGCAGTTTGGAAACGAGCGTTAATATGGCCGATTCATAAAAGCCGGCACTCGCCGTAGGAATAGCGATGCGAAAATTGCGAAAGATTTAAAAGCGACGCTTGCTATGCAATAACGCTTTCTAGGTCAATGACTACAGGGCGCGTGTGTATACATGTCCATTCTAGTTAGCTTAGGGCTGTGGGAGAGCGTTGCGCGGAGCGGGGAGCGTTTTCGGAAGTATCATAGCTCTTTAAAACCGTCACTATGAACGCCAATTAATAAGTCTACCGTGAAGCGAGAGGTTTCGGGTTCAAATCCTGATCCGGACAAATTATAATTAAATTTAAAATTTATTAGGTCTCTGGAAGGGTTTGACAGTGGCCGGGCGAATGTCTTTTTACTACTACACCCGTGTGAGAGCCATGCTCAAGCAAATGCTAATGCACAAATTGGTCCGTTTCGTCCAAATTGATACCACGGGCTTACAGAATATTGAGTGAGAAGTGGTAGTTGAGAGTGAGTGAGGATATCAGACGCCTTTAAAAATGCTGCTAAGCGGCGTCAAAAGCCGGCAACATAACAAACGCGCTGTGGCGCTGTTGTACATGGGCGGCGATGTTCTTTCACCATATAAGAGACCCACCTGCTCCGTTGTCCGCGGTCAAAAAATAATAAAAGTAATAAAAAAATCATGTTATTAAGAAAAATATAGTAATAACAGTAACTAAAAGTATGAAAATAACGTAATAGAAGATACTAATAGTAGCAAGTAAAAGGTACAAATATTCCTACCAGTATAACAATTAATGATGATGATGATGATGAAAGTAGGAGATGCTTTTAGCCTTTATGATCTTCATTTTCTTAATTAACATTTGCTAGTCTCACAAAAACTTCAGAGGGTAAAATAAATTGAAATGTATAAAAATCAATTTTATTTCCCCATTTCCTCCATATAATTTTAAGGACGTTGTAAAAATTTGGATTTAGAATAAGTACCACGATTTTAAATTTAGTAAGTTTGGAGTTTTCTTATCATTTAATATACTTTTAAGCGATGTTTGTGTGATAAAGTATACTATAGTCTTAATGATTTTGTAAATATCACGCTTTGAGAATAAGGTGTTCATACCAGGCATATTCAGAGATATTTTAAAGATCTCACCGAAGCAAAAAAATTACACTCACTGAGTTTATTTCACCGTATCTTCTTTGTGGTCTTATCTTCGAACCGGTGGTAGACTGATTTTGACGTTCAACAGCCTGTACTTTTGTATTTATGTTGAATAAAAATATTTTAAGTCATTACAAAGCTTGCCAGCCACCCTTAAGCCATTACAATTAATCAAAGCCTTTTGAATGAAGGAAGCGCGACTCTTGTTCACAGTTCAATAGTAATTAAATCATACAAGTAGATTGGTGAAAATGAATAATTCAAAATCATTAATTACTTGTAATTCTCAAAGGCACAAGTCAGCTACCACAAACCACAGACTCAACATACCTTCTCGCTTCATACGCTTTCATTAAACTTATACAAGCTTTGTTAACTTTGCTTTAGATCAATATATTCGATGTTCAATTTTTTAAAAATCGGATAGAATATTCGGAACAATTTCAATTCAGATAAACAATAAAATCTTTCCTCTTTGCAATATTGTTATAAATTTTTATACGGGTCTCTTCTAAAGTCAAGGATCCCACCGCTCACGGACAACCACACCACAATCCGCGCTTTGTTTGTGTTGGTGGCTTTTTACGCTGAATAATATTCCAAAATTTGATTTCAAATTCAGTTAAAATTTCGGTTTCTTTCTTCAAATACCGAGAAGCCTACGGAGGCCTATTTAGGATAAACGGTTTCCGCCCATGGTCAGCCCCAAGTCGTATTTATTTAGAATAATTTTGAAAAGTCTTAAAATTGTAGTTTTTGAAAAACGCTCCTCTCGTTATAAAGACCGTAGGTTACGCTCAAGGTGACTCCATATTTTAGGTGCTGGATTTACTTGTCTTTAGGCGAATTCGGCTGGAAAATCCTTTGTTTTTTCATCTCTCGTTACGTTATTGCGATAAAAGAAAAAATATTATACAACGCTTGTGTAACTGTTCTTTTATGTTCGATAAATCTAGAGAAAATATCCAGCGAATAGTTTAATCAATAAAGGGTAGACTTCAAATAGAAACGGCTTTATGATTAGTCTTTGTTAGCTTTTTTATGATAAAGTAGCCAACGGAGTAGATGTGTCTCCTATATGGTAAGAGAACTCGTAGTGAACCGCGCTCTAGTCCATGCATTGGTTGTGTTGCTGGTTTTTTAGTTAGCTAAAACGGCATTTTTTAAGGGTCTTCAATATCCTCACTCAGCAAAACACAGCAGAAGTGTCGTTTCATGCTGAATATTTTGTGAGCCAGTGTTATAATTCAGATTGGCAGGTCCAATTAGTGCGTCAGCTTATATTTTAGCATGGCTCTCCCACGGATGCGACAGTTTAAAGACACTCGCACAGCCACTGCCTTTCCAGAGACCGAAGAACTTATATCATCATCATCATCATCATCAGCCCATCTAAATCCACTGCTGGATATAGGCCTCCCCCAAAGACGCCCACCC